>JAUCNO010000001.1:2355299-2366224 GCA_032353835.1 Enteromius viviparus | reverse complement strand
ATGCTTTGCAGTAGGTTGTTATTTTATATTTGTATTCTGTATAGACAAAGACTTGTTAATGTTTAATGTTCATTTAACTTTGAACAAACTGTTGTCAGTAAATAACATAAATTTAAATCTACATTAAGTTACTGGCGAACAGGTGCATAACTACAGCTATTTTTTTATAGTGTACTGTATGAGTCACAATGATCTAATTTTATGAATCTCAGATGATTATCTATCACCTTCAAACCCATTTTTAAAATCGCTGTCACAGGTATAATAAGCAGCTCGTCTTCGGGCCGGTCACCTGCACCATTGGATGTCATCTAATGCAGCCAAGCATAAAACCTTCTACCGAGGACGACCGCTGAAAATGCTAAACAGCATCACTCAGTGGGCAGAAGCCCAGTATGGCGCCAGCTTCGGTCTCAGAGTGAGCTGTGATTATTTTATACGGCTACACAGACAGATATTGAGACTATAAAGTGGTTCATAAAAACATGGTTTGTAGGACAAGCAGATGGACAGGCAGGAAGTGAGAGGAGAAAGAAGAGAAACTAGAGGGACATGCTCTCTGTGTCCTCTTTGAGTGCTGCTCATTGGTCTTTTTCGAGCTTGGCGTTTAGCCCAGGCACGCTGAGACACGCTCACGTCTTACCTGAAGACTCGTTTAAATGATCTGCTTACTCGTTCACACACTTGGCACTGTTTTGAGGGAGCAGGAACAGAGGGAAAGAGAGTTTGATGTACTTGCTCAGTACTCTTCCTTGATCAGCAGAAGAACTTCTTGGCCATGACAGGTTTTAGGTGTGTACACAGCTAGATTTTAGGAAGACATTTTACAAAGACATCAGGACTTCTGAGGGATGGATATGAAAGGCTTGATGCCATGAGAATCTTCAAAGTGTCTCTCCCAGGAGATTGTGTGACTGTAGATTAAGGGTTAAACCAACCAACTCACATCAAGAAAGGGTTGGAGGAAGTAGAAAGAGGTGGAGTGAAGGAATAAAGGATGGGAAGCAATGAATTGACAGGGGGCAATTTTTTTAGCAAATAAAAACTTGAATTTCAGTCTGTTCTTAACACAGAGAGCTGTTGTACAGCTTTATAAGACTTGGATTATAGCACATGAGTCATATGGGCTTCATTTATAATACCTTATGGTGCTTTTTTTAATGATTAATTAATTTATTTTCTTTGGGAGCTTGACAGCCCCAGCTCTCAGTTCATTGCCCTTGACAGACATACAATGTTTCTGGCCTTAAAAGTTATAAAGTTCACTATGATTTATAAAGCACTGAACAGACATAGAATTTGAGATGGCATTTTCTATAATTTTGTCACTTCATAGCACTGATGTACATTGTCCAAAGTGCTTTACAGCTGCAGAGATAAGAGAATAAAACAAAGTAACAGAACAAGAAAATAAAGAGAGAGAGAAATGATCACTTGGTTGTAAGACATTGCTTTTTATTCATGTGTCTATAGATCTTTCCATGTAATGTTAAAATGCAATATTTATTATGCATTGATTTACAATAAGCTCATTTTTGCTGTAGGCTACAATAATATGCTATTTCAGCTAAGCTGCAGCTTCTAACTGCCCTGGCTCACTTTCTCTTTTCTCTGATAACGCTATGATTTATTAACACAAAAGAGAACTTTGATATATTATAGCGCTCCTATTGTGGGGCGCAAAGGTAATATAATACAAAGAATGGTGTTATAAATGTGCATATATATACAAATAAGAAAAAACTTTAAGGATGTTTACCGTTAAACACGTCATCGCAGTCTTGTGAAAATGGTCCATTGCATCATTTTCGCAAGATGTCAGCCATACTAAAACATTTTGGCTTCACTTTCTATAGTGGAAAGAAGTCGCGTCGTCCATCTTTTTTACAGTCTATGTTCCAAACCACTCCGTCGATTTTATTTAAAGCAGTGTCTGTGAGCTTTTAACGTTACAAAAGCGGCACCTAGTGGCAAAGAATGAATCTGCATTTTCATTCGGACCAACAAGAAAAGACCAACAAGTGCATATGCTAAAGTTTCATTTTGACGTCATCATGAAATCACTTGGGACTTAAAAACGACTTGTTTCAGAGTCTACTCATTTGAGAGACGTTATACAACTTTATACAAAGTGCACTTTCAGATTTAAATCTTTGCGGGATGTTTTCATTTACTTAGTGCTGTGTTTGAAAAATAACTATCAAAAATCCCTAATAGGAGCACTTGAATAAAATACTGAGATTAAATGAGCAATTTATTTATTTTTTCTCAGGAATTCCCAGGACTGTAACTTTTTATGTCACAATTATTGCAATTTTTATTTCTCTTTTTTTTCTCCTTCTTGAATAAGTGGTGATCTATTTATATCCATACATGCCTCAACTAAATATGAAGAACAAAGATGTTTATGTGTGTGTGTGCATGTGTGTGCTGCTTCTGGTTATTTGCCTGTGTCTGGTCTCCTCTCTGATCTTGGGCCATATGGCTATGGTACAAAGCTTTCAAAGGACATTTATGCAGGACACCGGCTGGCCAGTTCATAAACCATAAGCACACATGCATATTCACAGTTTTTATTTTTAATTCTTTCATACGCTTTCTTTAATGGCCACTGGTGAGTAGCCATCTTCATATATCCCACCAGTGACTGCACATATATATAGATGAGCTCTCACAACATGTAGCCTATTAATATTATATTATATGTGAATCTGAAAAACTGAATCATATAAGGTATACCATTAAAATACTTATAAAAATAATAATTAACTTTAATCACTTTTTGTATTTCACAGAAATACTCAAATAATGTTTCTTGTAAAAAGTTGTAAAACCTGTATGAATTATAATAAAATAAAAATAATCAATGCATTAATATTCAAAGGTTTGGGGTCCCCAAAAAGGTCAATATTAAGCAGCACAGCTGCTTTCAAACATTGATTATTATAAGAAATGTTCCTTGAGTAGAAAAATCAACATATTAAAAATGATTTCTAAAGGATCATATGACATTGAAAACTCTGCTTTAACATCACATGGTTGCATTACATTTTTAAATGTTTTATTATTATTTACTATTACAATTTTACTGTATTTTCTTGCAAAGAAAATACTTTTTTAAATGTCTTAAATGGTAGTTTATATGATTAAATGATTAAATATTAAAAAGATTAAATTATTAAATATCACATTTTTGAATAATTAATACATATGATATATAATATTACATAATTTAAGAGTGTAAAGGGCTCCATACGAGAGTGGAAGCTGGATACACAAAAGCAACCACAGATTCATATTTGATATAGATAGACAAATAGAGCTTGAAATGTGTGTGCCTCGACTATTGTCACAATGTGAAATGAGCTAAGAAATGAGAAACGTTATCTGCACCTCAGCACAGACAGTGCGCTCTCAACACTTTATTCCAGCTATTATGTATACTTTACATTTCATGTATTATGTATTTTTTCCATGCTTGTATGTTTATTCTTTAATTGCTTTTTAATCACACAATTATGTCTACATTTCTCATATTTGCAATGTAATAGCCTACCATTTGGACATTTCACAATTTTGACACGAGCTTAAGAATCTGCTGCCCGAGGCCTTGAAGAAACACATTCTGTCCTTGATGTTCCCTTGACATGTGAACTTTATTCTGTGTTGAAATCTTAAAGGTTTACTTCATTAATATCTGCTGGCCACCCATGGCTCTCAGTGACAGAGGCTTTAGGGTCATAGAGAAAGAGAGAAAGACATTTGAAATGATATGAGCCAATGAAAGGAAGCATGGATGTAATGTTCCCCAACTGCAGTTAATTAATTTCCCTCACTCTTCCAGTTTTCATTCAATGCCACGTAGCCCGTGTGCGTGTTTAGTGCTCCAGAAAGTTATTTTTCTGGCAGACTGACAGTGACTTTAATGAATAAATGTTTAATTTCATTCCTGGGTAGAGAATGAATAAATGTGACTTGAGGTTACTTTGCAAGAACACACACGCGCTCTTTCATATCTGACCTGCGCCAGAGTGTATCGCTGTGTTGGATTGTCAGTGACACCTAGCTAATTTTACAAAAGAACACTTAATAACAAAACCTTTGCTTTAAAATCGTTATACATTTCAAAGAATTACGACATGCTTTGCCTTTTGGCATTAACACATCAGGCTACTTTCTCTCCTCACACACACACACATTGATAGATGCAGTTTTTCTATCTCTTATAGAGCGGATCTTGCTGTATGAGCACATTTTTTGTCTTGGGGAGGATAGCATTTTTCCAGCTCAGTAACCAATGTTGTGAATGGCCATGTCTCAGCACTGTAGCGCATTTGCAGCCACTATCAGCCAAGGTCAAAGTGATTATTCCCACTGGGAAGCAGCTGTCCCATCTGAGACCGACCGTGTGCATGTGCGTACAACATTAAGAGCAGAGAGGATATGAAGGAGGAACGTGTCTTCATTAGAGGTATTTGAACAGTCCTATAGCGCTTAGAATTAAAAATACCTCAGCGCTAAGAATGCGAATAAAAGGGTCACTCCACTCCAAAATTAAAATTTTGTCATTGATCACATGTCGTTTGAAAACCGTAAAAGCTTAGTTTGTCTTTAAAACACAATGTAAGATATTTTAGATAAAAACCCGGAAAGCTTGTGACATTTGGTGCTTTCAAATCACTCTCAAAAATGGCAAATATTCTATTGAAATAATTAATTTTAACAAATTTATCATTATTTTAGGTGTTTTCTCTCTGAGTGAACTCTTACATTTTGTGACTTTGTTGTGATGTTTGTGCATTCAACTCATGAATACAATCTTTTCAAAATGTCTTGAATGCACCATTAAGCCCAAATGCAGCTTGATGAAGAGAGGTTTCCTTTTAACCTTGCATATCTAAAGATAAAACATAACTTACATTGAAGGAGTGATGCAAGACCAGAATAGATCAGGATATCAGTCAGAAGCCATCCAGAATCCCAGCTGACAAGGAACTTTAGCAAACATTCAGGAAATGTTCTCTTATGAACAAATGCTTAATACAATGTTGGTTCAAAGTTATTTGGTCTTTAATAATGTTCTCAAAACATTTGCACAAAAACATTATTTATACATTGTTCATGAAGGGTTTCTCCTAGGTTCGACCTAATTACTAGTTTGAGAATGTTCAGAGAACATTAAAAAGGAACATTGCCATGATGTTTGCACAATGATACAATAGAAAGTTTGTAAAAAGCAGGAATTAAAAAAAACTGGATGTTTTGAACATTTACAGAACATTTAGAAGACAAACAATTTTACAACTTAAAAAGAATGTTAAAAAGTTCTCAGAACATGTATTTGTTTGCTGGGATTCAGTAGCAATCGTGTTACAAACGCTATAATTGCAAAGTCATGTTAGTGAAAAATAGGCCAAATTTTTTTTAGACAAAGTTAACTGTCAATGCTTAGTTTCAAACAGTTGTTCAGCACAACAAATTTGCGCAACCAACTTAAATCTGCATTTGGACATTTTTTGCATGCACTGTAGAAAAATAAAATTGTAAAAAAAAAACTGTCAGAATAAAAATTTAGAAAAAACCTTTAAAAAACTGTAATTTATTGTTCCATAATTACAGGTTAAACTGCAAAAAGATTTACTTTAATAAAAATACACTGTAAAAAAAAATTTCTGTAGTTTTTACAACAACATTTTTGGCAGCCGTTGTTGCAAGAATTATTTAGTAAAAAATACTGAAAAGCTTTTTACAGTATAAAACTGTAATTTGAAAGAACAAACAAGCACATTTGAATGTAAACCAGTAAATTCAACAACGCTCACTGCTATTAAAGTCTGTTTTTTACCTTTAACATACTGACAACCACCATAACGTCTCGGTTACGTAGTGTAACCCTCGTTCCCTGAAGAAGGGAACGGAGACGTCACGTCGGTGACCGACGAATAGGAATATCGATTCGAGATGCCAAAACAACTTCGCGTGTACAAACATGCCAATGAATTTTATTGGCATACACTGATTAGGATCAGCTGAACCCAATCGCGGCACGAGTATAAGTAGGTCAGCAGCATCTTTCTTGGGCACTTTGAAATACGGGCTGTAAAACCCTGCTCTCATATCGGTCGGAGGGACCGGCTCTATTGCTTTCTTCTTCAGAAGAGTATACAATCTCCGCACGCAGGACAGGGGCATTTGCAGCATTCACCATAGTAAAGCAAACACCCGGCCGAACTAAATCGCATAACCGAGCCGAATGGTGTTGATGAGCCATCGAGACGGTCTGAGCCCTATCCAGGCATCTAAGAACTGAGCAAGAGGCACCATCGCGACCACCAGGGTGCTGGAGGTGGGGCAGCAAGGGGGAACGCAGGGGTCCCGTCCGAGTGTCCCAGGGGGGAAGAAAACTGCTCTTTTGTCGAGTTTTTGGGTACCACTAGCCCGGAGGCTAGCTGCTGTCTGCGAGCAGACAAAGACATCTCCTTCCGGCCCTCCTCCGGAGGAGAGAGTGGTGTTACCACCTCTTGGAGAGCAACTCCTTCCATCCCTGGGCTGCCTGTCCTAGGGCCGCTTGCACTTTCTCTTGCCACAAGGTCCTGCAGGTGGTTGGACAGGCTGGGCGGGACCCCCATGGCATGCTTCTGGGCAGCGGAGAACTGCTGGGCAAACGTCTCCACTGCGTCGCCGGAGAGGCTAGTCTGCAACACGGGAGCATTCAAGAACCTAATCTTGTTTGCATCACGCATGTCAGCAAGACACAACCACAGATGGCACTGCTGGACCACCATAGTGGACATTGCAATAAACAATCATTAAAGAACAGAAATATAACATAAAACACAAATGTACATAACTGATAACAAAAACTTTTAAAATACTTTCAAATGTACAGTGTCACACAGGGAATTCTGGGAATATCAGTTTACCATTTTTGACTTTAAATTATACATCGATTTGTTTTATTTACTTCTAAAAATTTACAATTAACAGCATTTTACTGTAAAATCATGAAATGTTTGGTTAGACGTTTTACAGTTGTTCTCTGTATATAGTACGGGAATTTACTGTTAACCTATTAACAGTTTTTCCCCCATAACATTTTTACAAGATTTCACATTTAAAAGGACATTAAAATGACTGGATTTTACTAAGCAACTGGCAGGTGATAACACTTATATTGAGTGTTGACAGTTTAACAAAAAGGATTTTTTAGGTACTGTAGGTAGGCCCAAACCATAACCACCCCAATAAAACGGCACAATAAACGCACCCACAGCCAACAAGCATCGTTGCCTTAAAATTTAGATTAGAATCAAAAGTCTTAGGAGGCCTACCATTCAGGGCAGCCTTTGGAAAATTCCCATGATGACTGTTTAACTGCTGTCACACTATGAGTGTTTGGAGCACAGCATGTATATAATGAGGCCTGGGTGTATGTCACATCATACTAAGCCCTTGAGATCACTTTGTGCATGCCGGGGGGAAACTGTCCCAGCTAAAGATGTACATGCTGTATTTATGATAGGAACACCGTTCTATAAGCACTGTAGGTGTATCTCATCGCACAGTGCAAATGGTACCCTGTGCCACTTGTAATCTTGACCTCAAGCTACTGTATAAGCATTTAATGACTGTGGTGGTCAGGATTCTTGGGGTAAGAATTATTCAAGCGGGAGGGGAAAAAAGAAAATGATGAAATCGCTTTAAGCATATTACTCCTGTAAAATACTAACAGCTTATAGCTTGCTTGGAAGACGAGCAGGTTTGGCAGCTCAAGTAGCTTTTTAATATAAATAATGAATTTATTACCATCATTTCTAGTGAGGAACAAATTAATCTACCTCTGTGTTCTACAAGGTTTTGTAAAAAATATATATATAAGCCTAAACTTTATCTTGAGATCAATTTCATTTTGACTGGAGGGGTACGTGTTTTGAGAAAGATTTGTGTAAATTAGGGTTGAGAACTGTGAATAATTTGTTTCACCTTTATTATACCAGCAGTAATAGGGCTTCATAACATAGAGATTATCATCTAGGAAATGCGTGGGCAAACAAGGCGATATTTCGACAATTAGGAGGCTTGCAGAGCAAATCCGACTTTGATTTTTTCATTTCTCTTGTGGAATCATTTGTAGCGTGGGAGAACTTGGGAGAGGAAGATTATTGTGTCTAATAACAACATAAAGCTTAGAGCAAATCTCTTAGCATCGATAATTAAAGCAACAAAAGCGATCTATCATATTTATTAAATGTGTGGTGTGTGAATTCAGTTCAGTGGGCTAGCATAATATTGACCATTTCTGAATGAATATTTTATCATCTCTTTCTGTGTACTTTAAGCATGATACCGAAGAATCTTCTGCTACAGGATTTCAAGAGTAAAAATCCTATTTTCTTCCATTTTTCAAGGATTTAATAATAGTACAGCTCAGAACAAAGACTGGACTGCCTTTCCTTTGTTGAATCAAACTGAATTCAATCAACATAGATCAAACACAGTGCAATTTGAATAAAAAAAAGACATCACTTTTCTTGAGCTTCTCATTTTCAAGGCCTCGTGTCTGTCAATTGTTTGAATTTGTTCACCGTCACTACATTAGGCTATTTTTTATTATTTTTAGATTACAAGTGTTAGCCTACGTAAATATCTTATTAGTTACATTTGATGTAAAAACACTTCAACTCCACATATTAGACTGAGCTGCCATCTGCTGGACTATCACGTACACATGAGACAAAAGCATACGTTTTTAACCTTAAACTTACTTGATTAGCCTACTTAAGTTATAGCCAATTTCTGAAATGTAACAATCTCTCTCCGTTTTTATCAGGATTTAATTGCAGCTGATTGTTTTTAACCAATGCTTTATCTAATAAGCCCACTTGCTTCCAGGCCAGTAGGTGGCAGTAATGTAGTTACACAGGTGCGAGTTTTACACCGTAGAATAATATCATGAATGAATCGTGGCTCTTTTTAATGTTTCATTTGAACCGATTCGCAAAGTGCTGAGATCTGTGAGAGTACGAGTGAGTAGGAGATAAACAGTTTAGAAAATGGCAGATACAACATTTATCATGAAACTCGATTAAAACACACGGGGGACATTTCAGAGTGTTTGTTAGTGATGACGTTTAAGTGAATCGTTTTGGTGCTCGTTCGCCTTAACGATCCGTCTAAAGGAGCCGAATCGCAAAACGAATCGGATTCCAATTGCAACTGTAGGAGACTCACAACACCACCAACTTCAAAACATAGGAAACATCACGGATATTTAATACAGCACACATCCGAGGATATTCACTGATGAAATGTAGTGTGTGAAACACTGCAACCGTTGAAAATCCTGCATATACAAACCGCGTAAAAAGTAAGTGAGTTTAAATGTGCATTTCTTCTCTTGTATGTGCTGTTTGTTTGTTTGTTTGTTTGATGCATCAAGTAAGGTCCTTCTTACAATGTCACATACGATGTTGTCTTCTTATTGTAAGTGGTTGCAAAATGTAAACCTCATATCTATATATGTATATATATTTATTTTAAATGCCTCAAAATGTCGTTAAACGCTAATTTTATTTCCCTTAAGGTCAAATAGATATGCACATATTGATATAGCCTACCATGGTATTTTCTTGTCACGTGTAAAAAAAAGTCTATTCTACAAACTGCACTGTACTGTATTGTTGCATATTTTGTTAAAATTATTGCATCTCTCAATGAAGGTCAGGCATTTACCCATGATCAGTCTAACAGTTTATCTGTCTTTAGTTAGTTTTTAAGCAGTGGATGGGGGTTGTAGTGTTTTCTTGGACTCTGACCTCTATCTCTATCTGTCTGTAAGAGTACAGATAGCCTTCCATTCTGCTGCTGTACTGCTTCATTCAGTTACAGTACATTTGGGATTTGCGTCAACATTTGTGAGCTCTGTACATAGATAGCAATTGTGTTCGAGGTTTACCTGCTAATCCTATCATACCCGATAAAAGACAATATCCTAATAAAGAGACCAGCTCTTACCTCCTGAATAACTGCCGTCCTCCAATGGTTTCAGGGAAATCAGGTGTTGTCCTTGCACTTGAAGCTTGTTAGTAAAATAATATTTCAGTCCCAACAATAGGTTATTAATTAACTTGTTAAAAAAGTTGTAACTCATTATTATTGAGATGGCTTCGCTTTATTAAACAATAATTCATAAGCAATAAATCAAAAATAAAACAACAAATAGGTCTTCACCACAAGGTGCGGCAAGGATCTAACGACCGTTTCTATTTTATAGGCTAAGGGTGGTTACATCATCCCTTTTTTAAATAATCCTACTCCTAGTGGTTAGAACAAAGTTTTATGCCCTTTTTCAGAAAGTCCTTTCATCACCCTCAATCTCAAATTGGCCTCAACTTAAGCAATATTATAGCTAAGACAGGCTAAACTTTTAGTTCTCCCATTTTACTTTTTAAAACATGTTACAATTGCCCATAAGCAGGAGTATAGCAACAATTTTCAGTTCTCCCTTTCTTTTTTGTAAACATGTCGCAAATTGCCCACACACAAAAAAAATAGCTTGACGATCTAACTTAATAAAATTATGACACATATTGCCATTCATTTGAACTGATTTATTTGAACTTTAAGTTAATTGGACTGATGTGTAAAATTCATGCAAATTTAATGAGCTCAAACCAATTTCATTTGACATGTTCTGTAAATGTTTCCTGAACATAATTCACACTTGTTGATTCTAGGGCTGCCCCCGACTAAAGATATTCCTAGTTGACTAACACTCCAGCAATTTAACGATTAGTCGAATAATCGTTCGTTTATGATATTAATATAATAACTTGCGTATATGCAAGGACAGTCCAAGTTGAAGTTTAACACTTCCATATGACAGAAAATGCTAAAGCATGATATTAGCGCATTCAAAATGAATC
>JAUCNO010000001.1:2305530-2317661 GCA_032353835.1 Enteromius viviparus | reverse complement strand
GAGTCGTAGCTGGGCGCCGCGGACAGACGCCGAATTGCGCTGCCGGTGTGCGTACACCCATAGAAAACAATGTGTTCTAATTTTAAAGACACGGCGCGATGCGGCGCGGCGCTGCGCTTCTCGTCCGGTGTGCGACCCCCTTCAGTGCATGTTTTGTGTAACATCATTTTTACATGCCTTACTGTACATTTCGCTGCAGTTTTACAGAGACTAAGTCCACTAAGTGGTGCTAAAACAGGTTTAATATGTGAACCCTGGCACGTTTTATTACACTGATATAGGTATATATTGAAGTGGTTCAGAATCTCTGTACTCTGTGAGCTACCAAACAAACCTCCATCTATGAAAACCCATAGATATATGAGGATATGTGTTATGCTAACATTCAAAAGTATCAGTTTTCAAATATCAAAGCATATTAATGTTATTTTAATGTCAACATGACGTTCTTCAAGTAATTGTGCAAAAATGCTGCTTTATTAAGCAAAAATCTGTAAATTTGTGTAAAAAAGGAATAAAGGTTTTACTGCCTCTAGTGTTCATTTGTTTTGGAAACTGCATTGATATGTACTTGTTGGTACATATTTTGTGTCTTGCTAAAAAGTGCACCCAGGAACATTTATACCATGAGACCAGGTACATGGACAACAACAAACACACTCTTACTCCTGCGTTTCTTCTCCATGCGTTTCTGTCTCTTCTCCTCTCTCCGTCTGGCCTCCTCTTCCTCCTGGTCTTGTCTACATTTGTGGAAGTTCTCGACCACCACACCAACAAACATGTTCAGCACAAAGAAGCTGACGATCAGCAGGAAGGAGATGAAGTACAAAAGCATCCAGGGGTTATGATTCCTTATGGGCTGCAAAGAGAACAGAAATCTTGTAAAGGTTAAAGAAGATAAGAAAATATTTATTTGCACATGTGATCAGCACAGTAATGAATACTAAGCGTACAAACATTATTTGCTATATTGAACTTGCACATATTTCTCCTACCATGAAAACGCTGGATGCTCACTCTTGGCATTTATTTAGCTGGATTAAGAGTATTTCTGCACATTAATTTAATCTTAATTCACTAATTAAAGGCAGTGACAACACCTTGCAGTCAAATGAAAAATGCAGGTCATATGCCTTTTGTTTTTACATTAATTTATGTTCGTTTTTATGCTGCTTCTCTTTCCAAAAGCATATTTCTTCAAATCCACTCACGTAGCATTTTAAATAGTATTACAACTTAAAACACCTTTTAATTTATTTAATTTATTAATTTATACTAACATTTATTCTTGTAATGCAAAGCTGAATTTTCAGCATCATTAAAATAAAAGAACAGCATTTATTTCAAAAAAAGAGAAAAATCTAGCATTATAAATAAGCTTTTACTTTTGATCTATTTAATGCATCATTCTTAGTCTTTCTTTCCTTCTAAATAAATGAATAAATAAATAAATACATTTTAATTACCCCAACATTTCAAACAGTAATTTAATTCCAGAGACAAAGGAGCAAGAAAGCAAGGACATGAAATGCGACAGAAAGAAAGTGCAGATTGGAATGGAAACTCTCTAATTGTCCTATTGTATCCGCAACACAATTGGTGTTTGTCACTACACAAAAGACGGGCCGCTGTAAAGGACACTATATAAACCAGTTGAGTTGAGTCTGTTACTGTCCGTGGACTCAATGTTACTGTGTATGTGTGTGTATTAGAGAGAGTATATAAGACCTCTCAGTGGAATTAAATGATGAATGTTCTGTCTCTCCTCCTCAACCTGCTCATTCTGGTGTCCTCCACTGTATTTTTTATCTATCTCTCTCTTTTTTCTTCTGTTCAGTGCTGAATTAATCAAACACTCGCTTTACCTAAAACCCACTTCTGCCTTTTGTGATTGTGTCACCTCAGCTTCAGGGAAGGAAAAAAAGCAGTAAACACTTCTGGCGCTTGTGTTTTTTCTTTTGTTATAACGGACAGATTCAGAGTAAGGTGTAAGTGTTTCCACCCTCTGTAGAGTTCTCTGAAGAATACACACACACACACATACACACACCTGTTGGTCCACAGCCACAGCATCTAAGCCATCGTACATGATGTTGACCCAGCCATCTTTAGATGACAGGACGAATAATGACATTAGTGCCTGCAAAGGAGAGATAAAATTATTGTGATTAATGTGAACAAGACAATATTTTACAGAATTAATGTATCAATGTCAACAATATGAATATCTGTAAAATACTGAAGGGATTTTTTAATTAACCGGAAACCACATCAAAGACAAAAATAAAAAAATACAAATTATGTATATATATATATATTAATATATTACTATTCATGCTGTCAAAAGATAAATTGCGAATAATCACATCCAAAATAAAAAAAATGTCTACATAATATATTTATAATGTCTTTATATATACATAACCAATATACACAGTGCACACACATTTATTATGTAGCCAAAAACTTTTATTTTGGATGCAATTAATCATGATTAATTATTTGACAGCACTAATATATATATATATATATATATATGATATTTAAGATATTTAATACCTAATATATGTTAAAAAATACCATTGCATTTCAAGCTCTTTTCTATTTATTTCAATTTATTTCTGTGACGCCAGTCATTACTCGTCCACAGTGTCACATGATCCTAAAGAAATGAGTCTAATTCGCTGATTTGCAACAATTGTACTGTACAAGATTTCAATTTATTTTTAGGATTTTTTGATGAATAGAAAATTCAGAAGAATACAATTTTTCTGTATTATATAATGTAAAATAATGCTGGAATTTTTTTTATAAATATGTCTGTGTGTGTGTGAATATAAGCTATATATAATTAGGCACTATGCACTATGTACAAAATATAAAGCCAGTTAATTACATGATGGTGTTAAAGTTGTACGTCTAAACTAAAAATAGCACAGATTTCACATATGAAACAACAGAACAGGAATGAGAAACACTGTCCACCAGAACTCTGTCATCTTGATAAAATGTGCTTGTGTGACCTGAAACTAACATATAATGGGTTGCTTGATGGTTTAGAAAAAGGTCAAACGAGAAGGTTGATTTTTTAATAAAAGACACCACCAGTGGACATAATTCATTCTACATGAATCCCCCTTAATGTCTACATCTATATGAGCATGTGTAAGTGATTGTGAGTGTTCTACCTGACCCAGGTTATCAAAGTTGTACTTCCTACGGACCCATTTGTATTTAGCCCGCAGGCACTCCGATTTATTGGTGATATTTCTAGTGTCAAAGCCTTCACAATGATAAAACTTCCCCTTAAAGAGCTGAGTAAAAGAAAAATAGCTCACATTTAGACAACATTAAACTGTAAACTACAAAGCAAGAAATAGCTGTGATCTTTGATTGTATTTCATAAGCAAAAACAAACTGAATTTCTTTTCAAATGTAGACACTAGCATTTGTGTGTACCTGAACTCCCAGAATGCCAAAGACAATGAAGAAAGCGCAACAGATCAACACAATATTTCCAATAGGTCTGAGAGATGTGATCAATGTTTCAACAACCAGCTTCAGTCCGGGAGCTCTGCTTATTACCCTGATGACACGAACACACAAAGAAAGGCATATTTGGTGTTGCAACAATATCTGAACTTGATGCAAAACCACCGAACTAGAAAATGTGTGTTAATAAAAGGGCTCTGTATTGCACAACAAGCTGACGAGACTAGACATTCTCTGTTAGACTTGAAATGAATAGGTGAGTCTGCTCAGCAGAATCACTCTCTGTCTGAGAGTTGCCGGTTTTGTTTAGATGTGTCTAGAGGAACAGTTTCCTGACAATTGGAAGAGATGAAATGCGGTTTCAGCACCATGGACAGCAGCATGATTAAAATTTAGGGATACGTTTTATGTTTTTTATATGATCAGACAGAAGTCAGGTCTGGTGAGATGCAGCTGAAGGTTTAAAGAGCAAATGAAATTTAAAAGATTTGGCAAAGATTTTCAGTATATTAAATATAACACACACACTATATATATATAATTTAAAATAATATATATAATTTTTTACCAAAACATCAAAAAGTAAATTAATTTTGCTAAAAGCTGAAACAGGAAGTGTATTTAATAATCAGTTAACAATGCAATAATGTAATCATCAAAACTTAAAATAAAAAACTTAGTTGTACATAATGTATAAGAAATTAACTTAAACCTAAGTCTAATTTTGTCTTATCCAATTCTAATTACTAATCCAATTTACTGTTGAAATAAAAACCTCTAAATGGTATCTGTGATAAACTCTTTTAAAACTTTTAAAGCATGTGTCAGTCAACAGTTTTGGCTCTCTAAAACAGTTTGAGCCAAAATGCAAAGTTTACTTTCACCTGAAGCATCCCTATTTCATAAAATTGGTATTGAGTTGGAGTGTACGGTACATTAATTAAGCATTTTTGGAGTTTACCAGCTCTGGCACCAATTCACCTATTATAGTGTGAAGAGCAGTCTGAACATTCCACTAAATATCTCCTTTTGTGTTTCTAGGAAATAAGTTGAGTGAATTCCTCCTTTAAGACAACTACAACAGCCTACACTTAATGTACTTCTACAAATCCACACACACACCTTCAGCGAGAGTCTTACCTCAGGGGTCTTAGTGTTCTGAGCAGTCGCAGCACTCTCAAGATACCCAGGATCCTGTTCCCTCCAGAGGAGGCGAGAGAGACCAGGATGTCCACAATAGACACAAATACCAGCAGACCATCTAGAACATTCCAGCTGCTCTTCAGGTATGAGCCTGGACCAGCGTACAGCCCAAGAGAAACCACCTGCAACACCAGCAGCATAGTAATCATAATCACATCTGCATGTCATATTATTTTTTCTACTAGTATATATAAAGTTATATAAAAAAAACAATCAAACTACTGTAAAATGCATGCCTTTAATTAATATTGCATTAATTTTCTACCTTCATAGTCATCTCAGCCACAAAGATCACAGTGAAGATGTAGTTAGACACTTTAAGAAACATCCGTTCCTGTCAAACAAATTAATAAATAATGAAAATGCAATTTAAAATGGCAATAAATACACCATATATATGGACCAGTAAAAGAGCAGCTACTTAAATCAACCAATAATTTTTAAAGCATTCATAATCACGTTTTTTTCGTTAATTTCACTTTTTTTTTGAATTTCCATCACATATTATGGATATTATTATTTTTAAATTTGTTTTCAGGGATTTTTTTTTATGACAGTTTGTTTATGGGTTTATAGGTTACATGCAACTTAAAAATGCTTCAAAGGGCTAGAATCATACCGTTTTGAAATCAATTTATAATATGAACCCAAATAATAATTTATTATAATGATAAACAAATATTAATGATTACATTTAATCATTCTCAATAAATGTGCTAAATTATTTTAAATGTAAAATCCAATTAGGTTTAGATTAAATACAATTTAAATAAGTTCTGCCAAGTGATACAGTTAATAAGACCCCAATCATTTGAACTTTAGCATGCGTATTTGATAGAGTTTGATGATAGCATTAGAATAAGTGTTGTGATTGTGTTCACCGTGCTGTCAGGATGGATGTCAGGTCTCTCGAGAGCAATCGTGATGCAGTTAAGGAAGATGAAAAACAGCACAATATGATCAAACATCTTATGAGTGATGACCTTTTGACAGCGTATACGAAACCTGCAGAGAATGCGAGAGAAAGAGCTGTATGAATAGCATAAAAATGTGCAAGCGCAGCATTCATTACATGTATATATATGTGTGTGTGTTTGGTTGGTCAGCTGTGTTAGCACTCACTTATTTTGGGGGGAAAATAAGTAAAGTGACCAATCCTCATGGTCTCTACACCACTGGGGTTTATACGGCTCCAAAAGTCTCTTCATTATCACACACCAGCTCTAAATGAAACATAAACATAATACCAAATGAGGAACATTAAGAACAGAAATGCATATTTTCTAATGAAAATATTAGAACATACATAATATTTCTTATCTAGGTCAAATACATCAAGATGTCCGCAAAAAAAGAAATTTGCAAAAGTGCTTTTCTATGTCCATAGAAAGCACATTAAATATAAGTAAAGTATCTACTTTTAAGATTTCAGATAAGTCTCTGGAGAATAAGATGTCAAAATTTGGTTGAAATTATGTTATACTGTCATTCAGTCAAACAACATGCTTATTCTGACTTGTACATATTAAAATATATAAAGGAATAAGGAGCATTTAAAGGCTAATTTAAAAAATGTAAAATTAGAACTAATTAGTGTTTGGGGTGAAAGTAATTAGTCTTTTAATATGTCATAAATAGATTTTTCTTATAAACAAAAATTGGCACACTGAATGAAATTTTTGTGAGTGTCTTTTGTAAATCTGGCAAAAATGTGTTATGTTTACTTTTTGCTCAGAAATGAAACCAAGAACAATTTAAAGCAGTATTTACACGTTTTCATGTCTAAACCTTTTTCCTCTTTGACCCATCTGCAATATTCAACAAAGCCAGGAATATCTGATTTACGTGACTTGTATGCTGTAGTAGTATAATAAATAATAAAAATGATTAAAATCAAGGCCACACCTCCTCAAATTCCTCATCATCTGCCCCCTGCGTGGACAATGGATCCGTGTGCGTTATGTTAGGAGAAGATGGATAACCTCCATCTATTCTGCCGTTACACTCCAAATATGGGCGTGGAACCTGGAGGAGCTCTGGAAAATCAAATGACCCCAGACACGAAACTCCGCCCAGACTGCCAGTCCTGCTGGATTTCCCATCTTCTGATTGGCTGTCATCCATGCTGTCCCGTCCCACCCCTGAAAGCAACGACTCGCGCTCTCCTGATTGAGCACGTCTCATTAGGCTGGGGGCGTGGCCAAGGCTGTTCCAACTGGAGCGGCGACTTCCCCAAAGACTGGACTACAACAGACACACAGACTGTAGCTGATTATCACAGGAACAGTCAACTGGCATAAAAAATTTAAAGAGAAACCTGAATAAATACAATAATGAAAGGGCCAATATGGACAATTCAATATATCGCGTAGTAGGTTTATACTGTATGTAATGGCATTTAGTCCTCACCAGGGATCTCTGGTCATGGGGCTCGGTGGAGGTGTTGCTGTTGCGCCGTGATTGGCTGTAGATGTGTGACACCTCAGTTCTTGGTGTGGCATTGAGCTGCATGTGTGTGTTGTGAGGTGGCATGGACGCCCAGGGTTCCAGGTGTCCATTGGAAATGGGCATTAATGTCTGCATTTTCATCTCTGTTCCTAATATCAACAAGAGATTAACATAAAAAAACAAAACATATAAACAGCAGTGCACAAACACACACACCAACACACACCTGAGTTCAGAAGTTCTCTTAGTTTGTCCTCATCACCATAGTCAGACAACATGTCATCATCAGTGTCTGATCTGCTAGCATCACCCTGAAAGAGAAACACAAATGACATTTTAAGGCAAAAATTTGTAATTCATAATAATGAATCATCATATTTTCAAATCAACCCAAACCACACAAGGCCAGCATAAATAAATGCAGAACAAACACAATTACATTTGCTCTTTCGAGGGTATGCAGCTCTTTACCCTTTAATCTAATGCTTAGTTAACTTACAGTAGTTGTCCTCGTCCTATTTCCTGCGAGTCACTGAACTTCCTATTTCCATGCATTTAAAATTCAGTAAGAATATTTCTCTAGAATTAAATCAGAAACTGATTTTATTGTGAAAAGCAGGCTTAAATATCAAAATGAACCAGGCTGTGTAGTTCCTGGATGGGTTATGCCACACAAGCAATGGCCTTTAAAATTCAATCAGTTATACTTAAATATCTGCTGTTGTAAATATGTCAAAAATAAAGAGTGACTGAAAAAAACAAAAAGGGAAAAAAGCAAGAATTAACTAGAATCATGCATTATTTATTAATGTGTACTTTTTTCTTTCAAAATAGTGTTCTATAGTTCTTTACATTTTTATTTATTCATGGATATGTGGATTTACGAATAGATCTGTTTTGCTTATGCTTCAAAATTAAACCCAAACTCAAAATAATAATAATAATAAAATAAAAATAGCAATAAAACAATGATTCTAGAGTGAAACCACATTTAACCGAAGCAAACATTTCAAGTGAATGTTTGTTTTTTAAATTCCATGCGTAAAATTTGTAATGGATATCCATGCATTATGTATGAGATCATTGTAATATTTTATGTGTTTTGAAATCAAAACATGGGCGGAAAGTCCTAAAAGCATCTTTTCATGCATTTAAAATCATCGTGAAATAACATTCAGGTCCGTTTTAAAACAGGGTATTTCATTTGGGAATAAATCCAATAGAAATAGCTTTTATTGTGAAAGTTAGCTGTTTAGCACCCAAACAAACCAGGTTGTGTACTTCATAGATGGGTTATATTACACAAGCAACAGCCATTGAGATTAGCTCATTTCTACTCCAAAACCCCCTATACTGTACATATGTGAAAAAATAAAAGAGTCATGAAAATACCAAGCAAAAAAGCAGGAATGAATGAAAATCCGCAATATTTAGTAACCCAGAAACGTGTGTGTGTAAATGTGTATTTGTGTGAGTAGGTAAAGTGTCCAGTGTGTGTGTGTGTGTGATATTAGTACCTTGCGGACAAAAGAGAGAGAGATAAAAGACAGAGAGGAAAAAAAGGAACAACAGAAGGTTTGAGTGAAAGCGTTTTCCTGTGAAACACATCATCACACCAGCTGCAGCTCAGCGTCAGCACTTATACACTGCAGATGAGTCTCATCTACATGAAAATTACGCACACAAACCAAACATACCCCAATACACACAATCAATCTCTTTGATGTGACACCAATAACGAAAGGAAACAAGAGCGTGTTTTTCTCCATTTCCATGAACGCTCAAAGGAAATCCCTTTTTTTCATGGTGTGGAAAATGGTTCCTGGTTAATAATTCTAGTCCACTGATAGCATCTTACTATTGACATGAAAAATTCCCTCTTGGAAACTCAATTAAATGCAATATGGCTGTATCTAATTTAGTCATGCAGAGGATTCTAGCAGATGTTGCAAACTAGAGGAAGTAGTTTCAGCAAGTTACAGAAGTAGACCCCCCCAAAGTACAGATTTAAAGGAATGGTTCACCCAAAAATGTATTTAACTTAAGGCCGTTTAAGATGTAGGTGAGTTTGTTTCTTCATCACAACAGATTTAGAGAAATTTTACATTTCTCTTGCTCACCAATGGATCCCTCTGCAGTGCATGGGTGCGGTAAGAATGAGAGTCCAAACACTTGCTAAAAAACACTCCTGTTCATTATTAACATCTTGTGAAGTGAAAAGCTGCAGGTTTATAAGAAACAAATCGGTAACACTTTATTTTACAAGTACACCTATTAGTTGTCTCTTAGCATGCATAGCTACAATATTAGCCATTTATTAGTGCTAATTAAGCACATATTAATGCCTTATTCTACATCCCTAATCCTACCCAATAACTAAACTTAACTACTACCCTACTAACTTTTAACAAGCAGCAAATTAACACTTTATTGAGGGAAAAGTCGTAGTTAAAAGTTTACAAGTGTTACCTATTCTAAAGTGTTACCAATAAATCCATTAATGTCATAATAGGGCTTCTTCCAGTGAAAGTCAATCTCCAGTTGTCCTCTTGCAACAAAATGCAAAGAGATTTTTAGAAAATTTTAACTTGTAAACACGCTTGATCTGTACATGATTCAGACAAGATTACCTTTTTACCAGAGAAAGCAACATTATGAATACAGGGCTCATATTTTAGATAGAATAAACGTGGTTTGAAGTTAAAAATTACACAAAGTCAGTCCCATTTAATGATGGATTTGTTTATTATAAGCAGCTATTTACCTCACAAGACTGGACTATGGATATTTGCGGATTATTATAATGCTTTTATCAGCTGTTTGGACTCATTCTGACGGCACCCATTCACTACAGAGGATCCATTAGTGAGCAAGTGATGAAATATTACATTTCTACAAATCTGTTTAGAAGAAGAAACAAACTGCTTTATATCTTGGATGGGCTGAGGGAGAGTAGATTTTCAGGCAAAATGTACAATCTCACTGCAGTAGAAACAAACAGTCAATACAGCTGGCATTTACATTCCTTTAAAGAAAGATATTACAAGCCCATTTTCAAGCAAAATATGAAAAAAACAAACATATAGCGCACTGTAGTGTCTAGCCTAGCATCTGATATCTTACCTCAGCTTGAAAGCCCTCTACTAAGATGGCAACCAGTAAGTTGAAGAGGACATAATTCCCAAAGGTCATCAAGGCCACAAAGTACAGCGCAGCCCAGGGGGAGGTGGAAGCCATGCCATTATACAGAACCACATTCCAGTCCTCCTGGGTCAAAATCTGTAGAGACACTAGACACTGTTAGCACAAACTGGTGATTATTAGCACAAATGTTTACCCCATTCTTTTACATTAGGTGTAAAACGTCAAAATGCTAACACTTAATTTCTAGCAATTATTGTTAATTTGTTTGCACATAAATAATTTAAATTGAGCTAGACAATGATTTCTCTGAATTCAATAATAAAACTTTGATATATACAGTATATACTGTATATAATAAACAAGTGAAAAAATTAAAACTGTCTTTTGGCTCAATTTAAATTCAACTGCTAGTTTGTTTTCATTCCAGCACATTTCACACAGACATCCTCAACAGAACCTGAACTCATCTCTGCCTCTTCCTGCAGACTGATTTAGAACTAAGGAAAAACAGCAGGTTCAGTCTGGAGTTTATATTCTGCTTACAAACACGCATATACACACTCTCTCTCTCTCTCACACACACACACACACACACTCTGCCACCCACACCGACAGAAATAGAGATTAGGGAAATTAAAGGGTCCCGGTACCGAAGAAACCCTGACTCCGATGGCTTCCCTCAGGGCCTGGAGTTAATACAGCACCATATCAGTATTTGCACAAGTGTCACCCCCAGTGACCTCATCACACACCCAACACTGCAGGGAGAGGGCTGATGACCTCATCATGTCTGCAATAATATAGGGCAGGCTTCCATGACCTCAGCAATTTCAACTCTGACACAACTTGTAGAAGTTTAAATAATCCCAGTCTTAAAAGTACTGTATAACTGACGCACACAAACACATACAAATCATATCCAGCAAACCTGAGCCACTGCCTAACAGAGAGAGAGATGACCGCAAGAGGATTTGAGCACTTAGCTGTATTATATAATACATTTTAGAAGGCAGCACAAAAATGTAGGTTTGCAAACAATACAAGACCAAATTATTTAAACAAATCATAAATATATAAATATACAGCTTTCAAAAATGCCTGTTTTGCTCAGACACCCAAGGATTTGTTACTTCATTTAGAAGAGGCTAAATACCCACAATCCCTTGCCTCAGCATTTTTGCAAAATGCTGCTGTTCCCACATTGAGGAGTGAGCATTTAATCAAAACTTGCCTCTGAAGACTGAAAATGCTATTTCTGGACTTTAAAATGAATACAAGGCTCTGTAAGATTGTAATAAGTTCAACCGTCAGTTTAGTGACCTACAGACTACTGGCTATTTCAGCAATAGCAGCTTCAAAAACCAGTTGTGTAGTATTTTATCTTTCATTAAAGAGGACCTTTGTTATTTAAGCACATAAAGTAGTTGACCCCTGAATTATTTCTACCTGTAACGGGAATATAACCTTATCCATATTGCTTATTAAAAAGTGTGTAAGGATGATCTTCTGACCTGGAACACGGTGACGATGGCCCAGAGAAGTGAGTCAAAGTTCTTCCTGTCTGACACAGTGTCTCCATTCTCCAACCGCAGAGTAAACTTACACCCGAACAAATGCATTCCCAATATACTAAAACACAAAAGGCAAGAGAAAAAAAGGGAGTGATTGACATCAGAAAAAGTAGCAAAACTAAAAACATTTGATGCATTAAATGTAAGAGTTAATCCTAGGTGCAGTGACATTTGACTCCAACTTACAACCGATAAAACTACACTCAACAAAAATATAAACGCAACACCTTTGTTTCTGCTCTGATTTTTCATGAGATGGACTTAAAGATCTAA
>JAUCNO010000001.1:2223585-2244638 GCA_032353835.1 Enteromius viviparus | reverse complement strand
AGGGTTTGTAAATTTGCAGTCAGTTGCATTAATAATATTAATGCGATTTTTTTAATCTCAAATAAATGCTGTTCTTTCTAACTTTCTATTCCTCAAAGAATCCAGAGAAATTCATGGTTATGTAAATATTCGATCTGTACATCACATCCACTCAATGAAAAATGTACTAAAGAAATGTACTACCGACTAACATGATTAAAGAAAACTAAAAATCGCCTTTAAACAAGTTCAGTAAAGCAAACTCTGAGGAAGAGCTGACGTCTGTGTAATGCACTGGCCAGAATATCATCAATTATTTACCGTGTCTCCACCTGCAGGAGTCGAGGGACAAAAGCTAGTTTAGAGCGGGATGGGATCAGCAGAAATGTCTGATGAAAGTAGAAGCGACTTTTATAACGTTGATTGTAGAGCATCTGATGATGCTAATGCAACACAAATAGATCTGGAAAGCTGCCACCTGCCTGCTTTTTCCTACGACTCCAGCGAAAGACAGAGAGGTAACAAGAGGATGTGAAGTTAAATAACTTCTTTTTTAGTTAATTGCATCTGCTGAGTTCATCTGAAAGGGTTATAATTAGAATTTCATACGGATCTAATTTGCTCTTTTTTCACACTGATTGCAGATCTTAAATGCCAGTCTGGCAGTTTAATCTGCATGTTGAAAGCCAAACATGAGAAACAGTAAATTATAGTTATTGTAATTTGGCCATGCACTAAAATGCAGCTTTCATGCAGCGCAACATGAAATACACAACTGCAGTAAATCATTTAAGTAGAAAAAAAAGAAAGAAAGAAAAGAAAAAGAACATGGAAAATAAAAAAGATGTATCAATTAATTAAGAAAATAATAAAGTAAATTAATTATATATGTGTGTGTTTATGTGTGTTATCAAAAATTAAAGTTTTTCTTTACATAATTTATTAACGTGTACTGAGTATATTTACTATGCATATATAAATAAAAACACATGCATGTATATATTTAATAAAAATATGTTTATATACTAAATATATTTATATACAACATCAAATAAATAAATAAAATTTATAATTGCAATAAACACAGTACAAACACATATATTATGTAAAGAAAAAACTTTTTGGGTTTGCGATTACTCTTTTGAGAGCACTAAAAATTATTTTGCATTGAAATACAGTCATATATTTTATATGTATATCTCAAATATATATATATATTTTTTTAGAATTTATATATAAAATATTTATTTGTAATTGAATAGATAAAACTGTAATTAAATGCAACATATATACACACACACACAGATATGTATAAACATATTTGTCATTTGTATATGTTTATTTGTTAAACTTAAATATTAAAAATGCATGGTTTTCATGTAATGCAAAATGAAATACACTTAATCTGTGTTTCTAACAGCTGTATTCTTTTGCTTCATAAATACGGCTGTTATATCCTGCAGATAAAATCTAAAATTGGTAGCGGCCATCACCAGAAACACAATCACATTTGCATTCTAATTAAACCCTGTGTGCAGTACTCATATCTATGTATTTATCTGCGGCATGGCGAGGAACGATTACACCTGCTGATAGACCAACAGCCGACGATTTAAACGACAGCTAATGGCAGCCGTAATGATACCGACACAGAGGAAGGTTTCACAGAGACCCAGCGCTCTTCACAGCGAGAGCCGGCGGCGGTCGGGGAATTAGCACAAGCTGCCGTATAAATGAGAACGCTTCGCTTATTTATCCCATGATTCAAAGAGCTTTGGTCCGATATCCCAGCAGGTTTGTGCAATGAAATACAGCATGTAATCCGGCCCGTGATTGGAGGCATTCGAATTGGAAAAACACTACAAATGGACGTCTCGCAAATTCATTATTGCTCCAATAATGTTGTGTGGACTTAAATGCAGCCGTCGAGGGTTACAATGTTTCGAAGCTATCAAGAGACTGATTAACGTGGAAAGCTTTAGAAATGGTGTCTGTGTATGATACGATTAGAGCCAGCGATCTTCTGGACCCTCTTTAATGTGCTTCTGTGGGTTTTTCTACCTGTTTCACAGTCCGACAGGTGAAAATGGAGCATCCGAACACTTTATAAAGTAACAGCACTCATGAAGTGAGGAGTCTGGAGCATAAACATAATAAATAGTTCAACAACACACAGCACTGAAATATTTATAGAAGTGCTACTGAAGCATGACCGATGCAGTCTCAAACAAATGACTCTTTTGAGCCACTTCTTTCAACTGAGTCAAAGCACATGAATCATTTTGAATTAAAAGGTTATCTAGTTTTGATTCCAATAATTGGAAATGCATGCATCTTATTGAATCTTGAATGGGTTTTGGATTCAGTAAAAAACTGCTGTTTGATTTATTTTACTTTAGAATGCACAATTAAAAAAACAAAAACAAATCTTTTTGAAAAAACTCGTCATACTGTATGTAAACATCTGTGGAATGAGCAGAACTGTAGCATTAGGATGCTTTTGTAGAATGTTAGAGTCGGAGGATCACCATTTACTGATAAATTAATTAACGGTTTCAAGTTTTCCTTTAATTTTTTAGTGTTACAAGCTATTTGTGTATCGATAAGATCCCAGAAGTTGCAAAAACTAAAGTCTTAAAACCAAAGAGATCTTCTTTATAAAAGTTATGAATTGTCCACACCCCCCTAAATCAACTAGTTTAAACATCGCCCAAATTTCTACAGAAAGAAAGAAAGTGGAACTATTTTTCTGTCTGTAGTGTTGCTGCAGGTGCCATGTTCTGGAGACGCTGTGTGTCGTTGTGAAAGTCAAACTACTTTGTTTGTGCCTCCAAAAGAAGACACGACTAGAAAATAGTAATTATGCAACAAACGCTGAGTTAGTAATGCGTTTTATTGTTTTGGTGTCGTAGCGCTGGGACGCAGATCACGTTATGGTAAGGGACCTAACATTTCTGCCACATGTTTGCAGTATTCGGCCAATCACAGTGCACTGGATAGCTGGCCAATCAGAGCACACCTTAATTTTTTAGAACGATGAGCTTTGTACAAATCGACCCATTGCAGGAGGCGGGGCTTAGAGGAGAAACAAAAATGGCCAGAATGGGTTTTTTTAAACTAAAAATGCATAAACACATTGCACTACATGAAATATACAAAATAAAGTTATTTTAGCAACGTTATATGACCCCTTTAAGGCTTTTGTTTTAGTTTGTTTATTATAGAGTTTCTAAAGGTTTGGCAGAATTGTCAATGCCGAGCTGTTTTGTGAATCTTGAATTTGTTTGTTAGTTTTGAGCTCTCCTTTATGCCAGTGAACACTTTTATTAGTTTTCTTATACAGTGGATGGCCATTTAAAGTTGGGTGTCTTTCTCTTCCGAGGTGAATGGATCAAAATGCTGATGTCGGCACTGTGGATGTGTGATATTGTTAATATGATATAAAAAAATAATAATTTCCTGTTTCAATACATCAACACTGAAAGTGTTTTATGGGGTGTTTACAGTACAGTGTCTGAATGTCTTTATTACTCTTATTTTGATCAAAAGTGACAGTAAAGCCGTTTATAATGTTACAAAAGATTTCTATCTCAAATAAATGCTGATATTTTGATCTCTTTCTATTCATCTGTGAATCCTGAAAAATAAAATGTAGCAAGTTTTCCACAAAAATATTGAGCAGCACGACTGATAATAATCAGAAATGTGTGTTGAGCAGTAAATCAGTATATTATTATGATTTCTGAAGATCATGTGACACTGAAGACTGGAGAATGATGCTGAACATCACAGAAATACACTTTAACACAGATTTACACAGAAAACAGCTCTTTTAAATTAGAGTAATATTTTATAATTTATTGTACAAATTATAATTTTTAGTATAATTTTTGATCAAATAATTGCAGCCTCAACGAGCAGAAAACTCCAAACCTCTGAAATGTTGTATACAGTATTAGTATTTTATTGCATACATACGTGCTGTCAAATTATGAATAAATAGTTAATAAAGGTTTGTTTACACAATGTATTAATGCATTATTATACATATATAAATACACACAGCATATATTTATAAAACATTGATATATACATATTTATATATAAACACAACATTTTATTAGCAGGATTAATAAAAATTAACTATTATTTTTATGCATGTGTGTTTTGTGTGTGATTGTGTGTCTATTGAAGCAATATCCAGCACAACAACAATGTCAACAGAGCAGGGCAACTTTGAAAGAGACACAGAGAGAGAGAGAGAGAGAGAGAGAGAGAGAGTTGGAGAACAGAAGGAAGCTTCTTTTTGTCTCCGATCTCGTCCTTGACGAGTGTGACAGCGTGTCATCATCAAATTGTTCTGAGTGTCAGTTTGGACTTCAGGTGAGTCACATCACTGACAGACGGACCAGACTCCGAACAACAACAACCCCGAGCGGCTGCCGTCAGCTAATCAAACTCAATTTCATTACTTCACCACATAAAACCCTCGGAAATATCGTTAACTCGCCCGCGTCGCAAAGCCATTGAGAATCTATGAATAATGAAGATTAATAAGCATACAAATCATATTAGATAATTGAATTCAGCGCTGGTGAAAAATGAGACCGAATAAGAATAGTTATTCTTCCACGATTTCCCAAAGAGCCTTGTCAGAGATTCAATATTATGCCTCATAGATTAAACCATTACAGACGGCCTTCGCCAAACAGACACAGATTGAAACAAAGAGCAAAATGGAAGGAAACAGACAAATACACACATGCTCTTGTAGCAAGAGCAGCGATAACACCACAGCCTCGGACACACGTGACGCTCTCATTTCCGGCCCTAATGTTATAATGTATTTGCACATCTTTGAGAATCCAAAGCCAGGAAAGAAAGAAAGAAAGTAGTGACCGTAATGGCGCAGATGAGAAGCAGAAACAATGTGTCCAATCAATATCAGCTCGATCGGGCACGCGGCCACTGAACACACACTTTTAATCCATTATTTTTTAACCACATTTGCAGCATTTCTCAAAGTCTAAAGCTGGAGATGGATGAGTCGACTTGTGAGGCGTAATGTGATTTGGAGCATCAAAGCACAGATGAGCTCTGAATGTAGTCAGGTGGCTGATTGCTATAAAAATCTTACCCATCATGCACCGGGGTAAATTTGTGTTACACAAATAAGATGAAATTCAGGCCTTTGAGTCAATAAATACACAGTCGGAGGAGAGGAGAAAGCTTTTAACCCATCAGAAGCAACAACTGTTTTGTGCAAAATAGAATTGTCCTCTAGCATCAGCAAAAACAAGTGCTATAATGATGGTTTTCAAACAGGTTTCCCATCAGTTAAAAAGGTCAATCTTTTTTTTCCAATTGACTCTAACTTTTGTGTTTAAAACTTTTTTAATTAGTGTTGGGGAAAGTTATTGTATTATTACTAATAAAGTAACTGATTAAGTTACTTTGTTACTTTTGAAGGAAAATGGTGCATTAAGTTACTTTTGCATTATTTTTTGTCACCTGGGCTGGGTTTGCATTTGTGTTTTTTCAAAATAGGGATAGAAGTAATTTATTATTTCTTTTAAAAAGTAAGATTCATTTTAAATTTAAAAGTGATAAATTACATTACTCGCAATACTTGTAATGCATTACACCCAATGCATCCTTCACAAGCTCATTATATAAAATCAAGTTTGTAAATGCAGAAAAATGACAGTTTTGAGCACAAATTAATCTCCAGTGCTGCACATTACCTAGTGACTCCACATTCACTCCAGTGAGATACAGATACAGGTGGAGATTCACTGAGATCTGCAACACACACACACACACACAGAAATCTCTGCACTGCATGATGGGAGATGTTACTGTCAGAATCCAAACAAAAGACAGTGTTAAAGTATTGATGCAGAGAGAGAAAGAGAGAGAGAGTGAGCAGAGGTCAGACTGGAGAATCGAGGGGCATCACTGACATCTGCTGGCAGACGAGTGCATCACTGCTGGACTGAAGAAAAAAGAATGATAAATATTTTAAATAGAGCTACAGTTTAGAAAGAAAGAAAACAAAATTAATTTACTCTGTACAAAAACTGCCAATGTGATGAAGAAATGATTGCCTGTATCATAGATGATATACAGGTGGATAGATGTACTATCTATCAATTATTTTTGTCTTCTGCCACATCATCACCAAACACTTCTGTCTTTCAAACCCGAACATTTCTGTCTTCTGTCGCGTCATCACCGAACACTTGTCTTCTGTCTCGTCATCACCGATACTTCTGTTTTCTGTCTCTCAAACCCGAACACTTATGTCTTCTGTCTCTCAAACCCGAACATTTCTGTCTTCTGTTGCGTCATCACTTAACACTTGTCTTCGGTCTCGTCATCACAGAACACTTCTGTCTCGTCATCACTGAACACTTCTGTCTTCTGTCTCGTCATCACTGAACACTTCTGTCTCATCATCACTGAACACTTCTGTCTCATCATCACTGAACACTTCTGTCTCATCATCACTGAACACTTCTGTCTCGTCATCACTGAACACTTCTGTCTCGTCATCACTGAACACTTCTGTCTTCTGTCTCTCAAACCCGAACATTTCTGTCTTCTGTTGCGTCATCACCAAACACTTGTCTTCTGTCTCATCATCACCGAAAACTTCTGTCTTCTGTCTCTCAAACCCGAACATTTATGTCTTCTGTCTCTCAAACCTGTACATTTCTGTCTTCTGTCGCGTCATCACCAAACACTTGTCTTCTGTCTCGTCATCACCGAACACTTCTGTCCCGTCATCACCGAAAACTTCTGTCTCTCAAACCCGAACATTTATGTCTTGTCTCTCAAACCCGAACATTTATGTCTTCTGTTGCGTCATCACCAAACACTTGTCTTCTGTCTCGTCATCACCAAACATTTCTGTCTCGTCATCACCAAACACTTCTGTCTTCTGTCTCTCAAACCCGAACATTTCTGTCTTCTGTCGTGTCATCACCGAAACACTTCTGTCTCGTCATCACCGAACACTTCTGTCTTCTGTCTTGTTACCAAGAAACAATTCTGTCTTCTAGATGCACTTTAGAACAATGAAGGAATAGCCCACATCTGTCCATGAAACAGCTTTCGAGTCAAATGTCTAATTATTTACAGTCTCGTGAAGAAAGGGGTGGGGGTGGGGGGTATGTTAAAGACTTGTAATTCCTTAACCTTTCCTCCAACTTCATGAGAATCCCCTCAAAGTAAAGCTCAGAATGCTCAGTTTAAGCCTGTATTCATTATACCGTATAACTGTAACCTGAATATGTTTTGGTCAGCTGCTAATTTAATAAAAAATTTGCCGTTGTTCAAATATATATCAACCTAACTGTATACACTGTATGTAGGTATGTACCTATCTATCTATCTATCTATAGTAAAATATGTTGCCATCACTCTGAAAACAAGAATCAAAGCAACTTTCTTTCCATTTTTTTCTAGAGCTCCAGTTTTCCACTTCTTAAGTGAAGCGTGATTCATCATTAATCTGGCCGTTCTGACTCATGAACTCTTACAGAATGTCTTGGAGGAAATAAAAGGGAAGTGCACTGCTGGCCTGTAATCGGCTAAATCAGCTGCAGGATGGATCAGGACTGAATGTGTTTAGCGTTGATGTCTGCGTCTCTTCTGTCTCTGGTTTGCTCTGTGTGAGCTCCTCGAGGTGTCTTCGGCTGACAGAGGTCAGGAGTGAACGGATACTCGGCCGCTCTGACGTCTGCCATCAACGAGAAGTGACCCGTGTCTGACGGGGGCTGCTGTTGGCCGATCATGCGAGCGCTGAAGCTTAGCGGATACCTGAGCCATCCTCAGCACGCACACACACACACACACACACTTCAGACTCGACTGAGACGCTGACAGGAGACCAGAGACAGACAGACAGAGAGGAAAGCAGCGTTTAATAATGTCTGCTTTATCACACCGAGGAGGATTCGAGAGAATTATTTTTACACTGATTTAAACATTTTACTGCAGCATTCCAAATCCTAATATTGTACTTTACTGCAATATCTTTTATATTAAGTATATGACTCTGGAGCACAGCATCAGTATTACAGGTATATTTGTAGCAAAGACAAAAATATGTTGGATGTAAAAAAAATATTTCATGTCAAAAAATCATTAGGATATTAGGTAAGGATCATTTTCAATTAAGATATTGGTTACATTTTCTATAGTAAATATTTAAAAACTAAATTTTTATATGCATTGCTATAAAGCTCATTTGGACAATTTTAAAGGTGATTTTCTCAATATTTAGATATTCATAAGTGACAGTGAAGACATTTATGATTCTACAAAAGATTGATATTTCAAATAAATGCTGTTCTTTTGAACTCATGCTGTTCATCTGTGAATCCTGAAAAATAAAATGTGTCACGGTTTCCACATAAATATTGAGCAGCACAACTGTTTTCAACACTAATAATAATCAGAAATGTGTGTTGAGCAGTATATTATTATGATTTCTGAAGATCATGTGACACTGAAGACTGGAGGAATGATGCTGAACATCACAGAAATACACTTTTACACAGATTCACACAGAACACAGCTGATTTACATTAAAATAATATTAACAGTAATTACAGCATTTTTGGAAGAAACCCCTTCCTGAGCACTAGTACAGGTGGGTCAGATCTTCTCTTCTGGTGCTCCACAGGGATCCTGCCTCCTCCGTTCATTCCGGACTCTAAGACGGTCTACGCCAAGAATCTGGACGACGTGGGCGCTTTCTCCACGGTGAAGGGGGTCTGTCTGGAGGACGACGACAAGACGTTCTTCGATGAGTTTGCGTCGGGAAACATCTCCATCCCCTGGCAGGAGGAAATGATCGAGACGGGCATCTACGGAGAGCTGAACGTGTGGGGTCCGAACGGCACGGTGCCCAACGACCTGCGCCGAGAGTCCATCCTGGAGCAGCCGCCCAAATCCTCCACCTGCTGCGTCTCATAACACCACCCTGAACTCAGATCACCCCATAGATGTGCTTCCCACGGCTGGACACCAGTGACCCTGCAGCACTCCACCTGTCAGGATGGGACCGCTGAATAAATGAGCTTTAGGAGAGAAAAATCTAATTATTGAGAAAATCTCCTTTAAAGATGTTCAAATGAAGTTCTTAGCGATACATATTACTAATCAGAAATGATTTTGATATATTTACGGTGGGAAATTTCCAAACTCCATTGGCTAATAATCCCCCCCCCATGCTTATACATCTCTTGTTATGCTGTATTATTAGAGCTTATGAACATCTGTTTTTGAGTAAATACTCACAGTTATTCAGAAATGTTTTATTATCGCTCAAACTGAATAATGTCTTTATGTATTTGTAATCAGGTTCCATCAAACACATCTGAATGAAGAATTCAGAGCATTCTCATCCTGAGCTCAGTATTAGTGGATTATTTGAACTGCTTTAATGAATGCCTTGATTGGTTGTGTTTAACGAGCCTGTCTGAGATGGTTCCCAGTATGAGCGATCGGTTAACGGGTTAGAGAGTAGTCAGGTGCTGTTGTTGCCATAAACACAAAGATGCTTCTGTGCATGAATCGCTTTCTATGTGCCCTAGCAAAGATACCAGTAGCTCCACTTGTTGAAATCCTCATTTAATCCTCATGTAAAAAGCTGTAAATGTCTTTAGTTTGCATTGGTTATTGAGGTACAAATCATCCTTTTGAATAATGTTATAGTTGTCATAATTATGATGTCAAATAAATCGTTTGCCATAAATACACCTCAGCTCTGAGTGTCTGTGTGTTTTGTGAAAAACAAAGAAAAAAGTTACCCTGCTGATTTAAGACAGAATTCTTGTCATATTTGAGTTTAATCCACGATAAGGAAGCCCGGGGCTAGTTGTCACACTAGCCCCAGTATGCCTTATTATCGCATATTTTTTTATTCCAGTGCATATTTCTCTAGGTGTTTTTTCTTCTGTATGGACACAAACCTTAGAATCTTAAATAAAAACCCTTTTAAACATTTTCACTCTTACTGTCCCAAAAGAAATCCAAATATAATACTAATTTAACTACTGGGGCATGTTGTCACAACTGTTATTTATTGAAGAAATTAAACCATTCTGAAGCCAAAAAATGAAAAGGAAACATTGGATTTTTTTATGTTTATTAAATTCTAAAAACCAAGGAACAACAAAATTACATCTTCAACAAAATTGACACAACGTTCAACGAAAGCCTAATATTCATGAGGCGTCATCCACGTACATACGTATTCAAATGAGTTCTCGTTTAAAACCAGGCAGCCGTTGATCTGCGCATGCGCTCAGATCGCCGTCCAATGGGAAGTCGGTTAAAATTTTAAATCTTACCGAGCGCTCAGTCAGTCAGTCAGTCAGTCGGGAGGTTAGTTAACGTCAGTTAGCGTTAAAGGAGTGAAGATGACGGAGGAATCCGCCGTCAAAGTCTGCGTCAGGGTCAGGCCTCTCATTAAAAGGTAAGAAAAGCTCGATATTTACAGCGTGGAGGTAACGTTAAATGTAATGTAAGTTATTATCTGAGTGATTCTGGAGCGAAGCGCCGTTAGCTCATGACACCTCCTTAAACTAATACAAAAGAAGATTTGGTTATGTTTCTGAGGTAAACCTGTCCTAAAAACAAAATGTGCTTAGTTCGTGGAGGCAAGTTTGATCTAAAAGATTCTTTGAAAGATGGTACGAGGAGTTATTTTAAAATAACATCATCTTAATGCAATACAATGCAGCCTAAATACATAAGGATGTTTTTCTTAACAGTTTTTTATTGCACACGAAGCATACCAAATATATAATCTATATAGTGTGTGAGTATATGTGTATTGTTCTGGTTGTATAACAGCTTTAATAAAATACATTTGATTCACTTCAAATGTTGGCTTATGCCTGTTTATATAACAGCGGTGTAACGATTCATGGTCATTATCCAAATCATCAAAGTGATCCTTTAAATCTACTTGAGAGTTGAGAAGTGGAGCAATGTGATATAAACATAAACTTATACACACAAGTTTTCATCGTATAAAATATTATTAGTATTAATAATAGTATTACTCCACTGGAATGAGTGGAATGTATTTAAATATAATTACGTTAGAATATAATGATGATGGTCAAAAATATGAATCCTACTTTATGAACAGTTTTCATAACTTAATATATAAATTTTACTGCATTAACCTTTTACTCTTGAATAGAAACTGTTACATTTTTCATGTACATTCCTATTTATCAACAAAATTCAGCCATAAATTGTGCGAAACATAGGGAAAATGTGAAAAGTTTAGATCTATAGGTAATTTTGTTAAATTGATTTGACACTTTATAAGGGTTAAGTTTTAGGCATAGTTCACCAAAAATGTGTTTTTAAATTGCACTAAGGGGAGTTCCACTGTAATTCTGTTGTATTTTATACAAGGACAGTAAACTGAAACTGAAAATGAACGTTTTGTCATTAATTACTCACCCTCATGTCGTTACAAACCCGTGAGACCTTCATTCATCTTCAGAACACAAGAATATGAATATATTGCTGATGAACTCTGAGAGCTCTCTGGCCCTTCATGGACAGCAAGGATCATCACACAATCAAGGCTGGTTTTCAGACCTCACAGTAATGTACTGATGATATGATGATTTCAGAGAGGCATCTGAGAGCTCAGAGCAGGTTCAGCTCTTCTGGAGAACCGACAGACAGGCCATCCATCAGCTGGATGATGACGGCGCTCAAACCAAGAGCTTCAGCTTCGGTGAGTCCAGCTTCAGCCGCTCTCCACTGACCACCAGAGCAGTGCTGTATGTTCTGACTGTAATGTGTTTCAGACCGTGTGTTCAGCGCTGAAGAGACCACCGCTCAGCTCTACCAGGACATCGCTAAGCCTCTGGTCGTGTCTGCTGTTGAAGGATACAACGGTGAGTCCAGCGAAAATAGTCTTTACAGTTCATTCCAACAGGTATTTCAAAGGTATGCTGGTAAAATGTAACCGCTCATGTTTGGAGAAATGACAGAAAATACAGCATGTATTATACATAGTGTGTATGAACAATTACCTACAGTTCTCTTCTGCTCACCAAGCCTGCATTTATTTGATCCAAAATACTAAAAGCTTTAATGCTGAGAAACATTTAGACTGTTTGTTTTTATTTGAGTGTTATAAAATTCTAAAAAAATACAATTTATTCCTGTGTTTTCAAAGATTAATTTTTATCATCTTTACTCAGTCACTTCATCCTTCAGAAATCATTCAGATATTCTCATTTGCTGCTCAAAAACATGTTCTGGTTCCTTTTGAATAGGAAGAACAGCCTTTATCTGTTATGAATTTTTCATCACTATTAATCCACTTAAAGCATCTCTGCTAAATAAAAGAAATTTATTATTATTTAACATTATTTTTTTCCCTAACATAAAAATATAGCGACTCTTTGAATGGTATGATGTTTAATGTTACAGAAGCTTTTATTTTCGATAAATGCTGATCTTTAGATTTATCTATTCATAGAAAAAATTACCGTTTTAAATATTGATCATAATAAAAATAATAACAATGTTTCTTTAATGGCAAATCAACACATTAGAATGGTTTGTACAATAATGATGCTGAAAATGTATCTTTTAAATTAGGAATAAATTAAATTTGACAGATATTCCAATAGAAAGCAGTTGGTAAATATTTCACAATATTACTGCTCTTGCTGTATTTTGGATCAAATAAAAGCAAAATTTTAAATGACATAAAAATCTTACAGTTTAAAAACTTTTCAGTGGTACTGTATGTTTAACACTTCTGCATGTAATTTGCTTGAGTCCTAATTCATAATCTTCTGTTTTCAGGAACGATATTTGCCTATGGACAGACGTCTTCTGGAAAGACGTTTACCATGATGGGAAGTGAGCGTTACCCTGGAGTGATCCCTCTCGCCATGGCTGACGTCTTTAAGACCATTAAAAATGTAAGCGTCTTCCTGGTGTCAAATATTCCTTTCTAAACACAACAGATCAGATCTGAGATCTTCCTCCAGAGGAACCATTTTCCTGTGAAAAACTGTCTTTTCTGATCACAAATGATTAAAGGAATCGTGTTGCAGGGTTGCATTTGAGTGAACTTTTCCTCTCATTAATCAATGTCTTTTTTTATTCTTTATCAGTGAAATTAAGCATTATTTTATTTCTTTGCGTCCGTCTAGTGTCCAAAGAAAGAGTTTCTTCTGCGTGTGAGCTACATGGAAATCTATAACGAAACCGTTACAGATTTGCTCTGCGACAGCTGGAAAAGAAAACCTCTGGAAATTCGTGAAGGAAGCTACGTAAGTTGTTTGTCTTTTCCGTTAACTTGTGCTGGGAATGTGAGTTTGAGCTCTTAACCGTCCACAGAAAACCGTGTATGTGGCTGATCTGACTGAGGAGCTGGTGACGTCTCCAGAACAAGCCTTGTCCTGGATCACCAAAGGAGAGAGTAAGGCTGCACCGATTGTGTCACTCACTCATTGTAATTCTGTATTGCGGTGTACTGTAACGCTTGTTTGCTTGTCACTTTATTCACGCAGAAAACCGGCATTACGGAAAAACAAAAATGAATGAGCGTAGCAGCCGCTCTCACACCATCTTTCGCATGGTAAGAAAAAGTGTGAGGAAGTGTTTGATTCTGATTTGAGGTTCGTCTCTGAAGCGTCTTGTTTATCTCGTCAGATCTTGGAGAGTCGTGAGAGAAGTGACCTGGCGTCTGGTGAAAACGCTGATGGAGCCATCATAGTGTCACACCTGGTGAGCCCAGAACTAACCAGGATTTCATTCACTTTAGCTGTCATGTCGTTTAGTTTATGTAAGATGTTATGTGTAGTCAGTTGTCTGTTTCCTGTTCCTGTAGAACTTGGTGGATCTCGCTGGTGCTGAGCGGGCAAGTCAGACGGGAGCTGAGGGTAATTTATGTTATAATATAATAGAAAGCTTGGCATGGCATACACTGTGAGTGGTGAGGGGAAAAAAGTTTGGAACTATTGTGGAACTAAGTAATGAATAAAAAAAAATAAAAATAAAAAACTTCCAGAATCAGCTTAGAAACATAGCGAAAGTCACATTTAATTTTAAAGCCAAGTCATCTGCTATAGTGGTCTTCAGTCAGTATGTCTGAGTGGTCATTGAAGAAAGGCCCATAAAAATCTAGAATTCTTTCATAGAAGGTGCTTGGATTGACCTGCCTAAAATGATAGCTACTTTTATCTTTTCGATGTGTTTAAACTTCTCTTGTTCCTCTGTGTCAGGAACCCGCTTTAAAGAAGGGTGCAACATAAACCGCAGTCTGTTCACACTGGGACAAGTCATTAAGAAATTATCTGATGAGAGTCAAAAGTAAGTTATTTCACAACTTGTAGCAGTAGATCTACCATTACTGAATCACTTTTTGCTCTTCCTGTATCAAACATGTGATTTCTGTTTCATCCAAAAGGGGCTTCTTGAATTACAGAGACAGTAAACTCACCCGGATCCTTCAGAACTCTTTGGGTGGCAATGCCAAAACTGTCATTATTTGCACCATCACCCCAGCCACCGTCGACGAGACCGTCAGCACCTTACAGGTATGAGAGAAGACCTCTCTTTCCCTGTCTGGATCGATACGAGTAGATTGAGTATTGAACTTGTGTTTTTGCTGTGGTTAAAGTTTGCTAGTGCTGCAAAGCAAATGAAGAACGACCCTCACGTCACCGAGGTCTCTGACGAAGGGGCTCTCTTAAAAAGATACCGCAACGAGATCGTTGATCTCAAACGACGTCTGCAGGAGGTGAGTGTTTCACTTCAGGGCTGTCACTATTCTCTGAGTGCTCGTGTTAAGTGACCGATAACGTATGAGAGTCCGTGAAATGCATTATTAGACCGTGCTCCAAGGTTGTGTCATATATTTAATTCAATATTTCTTGGTTTTTATTGTATTTGTTATAATCATGTTCGAAAATAGCCTTTAATGCTAATGTGGCATAAAATATATACTGCTATACTCTTACGAATATTCTGAATAATCCACTGATTACCAAAATAATCATTAGTATTGTCCTTGGTTCTCTTGTGGACAGTCGTCTAGTAATAACGTGACCCATTATAATGTGATTGTTTGTCTGGTTTCACAGGTTTCTTCTGTCACACAAACTACTGCGACGGAGCGAGAGTCTCTGTGTCAGCTTCTGCAGGAGAAGGATCAGCTCCAGAGAGATCAGGAGGACCGGATCAAGAACCTGACCAAACTACTCGTTACTGCCTCGAACGTGGCCCTAGTCCCTAAGGTAAGAGATTTAACACTAGGACACCTCAGTGCTGGGCAAGACCATGCATCTAATGGATGTGTGTAAATGTAAAGGTTCCTAAGAGGAGAGTGACCTGGGGAGGAAAGCTGCTCAGATCTGCTCATCTCAATGAAGATCTGGCCTCGTCGGACATGAGCTTCGCGGAGCCGTACATCAAAAAGAGAAGAGCTGATTGTTCTCTGCCTGAGGAGGGAGAGGGTATGACTGTCTTACCATTCGAGAAAAATATCATTGTGATGATGATGCTGCATGAGCTGAGGACGTGAGCCTGCAGACATGGTCAAGATTACAGCAGATAAAGCCTCTCCAGGCAGGTGCTCAGTTGTAATGTTTTTCCAGATATGGATGAGTTTGACAGTCGGTTTGACTTCACCGCTCTGGAAGAAAACAACATGGACATGGAGATGAGCAGCATCACCGTCCGCAGCTCCTCTGAAGGGTGAGGAAACGCACTGCTGTCTTAGAACTGCTTTTACTCAGGATGTCTTGAGCTGATCTTAAGGTTCAGGCCCAATTTAACCAATTAACCAATCTTTTCCCGAGTGGTGCAGACTGCAAAAAAAATATTTTCTTTAGTATTTGTCTTGTTTTCTAGTATAAATATATTTATTAAAAAAAACTAACCCTAAGCCAAAATATCTGCTAGTGGAGTAAGAAAAATAATTTTAGTTCAAAGGCTAAACACGGCAGATTTACTTTTTTTAAGCAGAAGCTAACAAAACGTGGGTAGTTTTAACTTAACAACGTAGATTAATTTTAATTAACTGCAATGTACTGTAATTGTGCACCACACTTGAGTATGAGTATCATCGGGTAGGAAACAAAAAAACCTGATCGGGGAATCCCTTTCTTTCAGATTTACATTACTTTAACACTACATAGGCTGTTAAAGTCATTGCACCTTCATTTAACAGCTGTGACCACATATTGCTATCTCTGTGATTCTCTCTGTTTAGGAGTCATTTCCTAGATTCTCCCCGAGCGAGCGAGCTGATGCTGAAGGTGGCGTCTCTGGAGCGTCAGCTGGAGGCAGAGACTCAGAGCAAGCAGAGAGCAGAGGAGACGAGTGCCGAGCTGCAGAAGAAGATCTCTGAGCTGCAGAACAACCTGGAAGCTCAAGCTGTGCCTTCAGATCAGGAGAAGAGCGTGTCTGAGATGGAGGCGCTGAGGAGTCAACTGGAGGCGGAGGTTCAGAAGAGACAGGAGACTGAGGAGAAGAGCTCTGCGCTGGAGCTGATGGTGTCAGAGCTGGAGAAACCTTCAGAAGCTCTCCTGCGCTCTCAGCACATGTGTGAACAGGTACAGCCTGGGTTATATTTGAGGAGAGGTGCTGGGTTTGGTTTGTTGTTTTAATTCAAAATCTAAAAAAAAGAAAAATGGTACTTGTTTCTCATAATAGCTGGTACAGATCATTTCTAATTTAGACATTCAAGTGCATAACAGATAATTATACACTAAAATAAGAAAGACAGTCACTTGGTAACTGAGAGATTGTTGGGTTCAAAGCTTTTTCTCTCAAGTGCGTATTTGTTAATTTCATTTTTTTTTCAGCTGAGAAAAGATCTGGAAGAGGCTATTCAACTCTGTGAGACTGTTGGATTTGAGAAAGTGAGTAAATTACGTCCTTTATTTTTCTTTGGCTTGTTTTTTCATTTATTATAATGCTTCACCTTACAGAAGTATAATGGGTTTTTTTTGTAAAGGATGCTGTCATTGCTGAGCGAGACATGATCAAACACACACTTCAGCTGGTAAACGAAGATCTGGAGAGTCTGAAGGCAGAGAAAGACTTGCTTCAGAAAGATAAAGATGCTCTTCAGAAAGATATTGATGAGAGGAAAGATGCAGAAGAGTTTGAGAAACTGGAGCAGGAGAGCAAGCGAGAGTATGAGGTGATCTGAGCTTTATTATGTGTGCAAAGTGCAATCTATTGTTTGCTAGGCTATTATTGACATGTTTTCTTCCTTCCACTGATAATCCATGTCTGATAAACTCTTTTAATCTCTCTCCACTCAGGGAGAACTGGAGTCTGAGAAATCCAGACTGGAGCAGGAATTAAAACGGTCCGAAGACATGATCCAGATGCTAAAGGTCAGTTCAGTTTGTCTGTCATGTAGTGCATCTGTGCTGCTCCTAAAGACTGAACTGATGTAAATCTGTGATGATCTCTTGTTCTCCATAGACTGAGCTGGCCACTATTTCATCAGAGCTTCAGAAGAAGACGGACCTGAACACTGAGCTACAGAGTTTTGTAAGTGACTCGGGTTTCAGTGTCTGAACGCCTTCAAACCAGAGGTTTAGATGTAGATCCTCGAAACAGATCAATATGCAGATGTTTAGTTCAATTATCATGCTTTCTAGGAACAAGTAACTGCTTGCCTGTTGGAACAGATTGTTTGTCTCATTCATTATGCTCTTTGTTCTGCAGAGTGACAAGGATCTGGTCCAGGAAGTGACACGTCTGCGGCGTTCTCTTGATGATGCCGAGGGTCTCAGTTTAGAGACCAAGAAAGAATGGGCCTTCCTGCGGACCGAGAACATCTCACTCAAAGAGAGAGACGTAAGTAGATGAGCGCTGTAGGAGAGATCAGTGTGTTTCATGATTTATGACTATCTGTGTTTCTCTCAGGCAAACCTGACCACAGACTACGAGAAGATGGAAGCTGGGGTGAAGATGCTTCAGGACAAGCTGGAGAAGGAGAAGTCTCGCTTTAAGAAGATGCAAACTGATCTTCAAAAAGAGCTGATGGGCGCCTTCGAGGAGAACACCAAACTGACTTCTCTGCTGGACGGAAAAGTGCCGAAAAGTAAGTTAAGAACCGCTGAAGGGACTTGATCAACACTGCAAAAAATGTTTGCTTCCTTAGTATCCGTCTTAAACAAGCAAAAATATCTTCCAGTGGGGTCAGCAGAATAATCTTAATTCAGTGGGTAAACACAATAATTGTTCTTATCCCGTTGGAAGATATTTTCTTGAAAAAAAAAAAAAATTAAAGATAATTTTACAGCAGATAATTTTACTTCAGATATGTCTTATGAAGTAACTGCACCTTAAGTTCAGAGTTTTTGTGGACATTTTATTCAAGAGAATTACTTTCAGTCTGAACCGTTCCAGCTGGTCTCCTGCAGTGTTTCAGTTCTAATCTTCTGTGTGAAATATTTCCTCCTCACAGATCTGACAGATAATCTTGTGTTGGAGAAGACTGTGTGTGACTTGCGTAAAGAGCTTGATCAGAGTCACGAGAGAGAGCGAGGTCTGCAGATTAGGATCGAGGAGCTAGACACTCTTCCTGTCAAAGTGGATGAGCTACAGACACAGGTCAGAGGAACAGCAGCATATCATCTGTGCTATCTTGCTTTGTTTTTCTGTCTGCATGGCTAAATCTCATCTGTTATGGTTTCTCAGGTGTTTGGTCTGTCAGAAGAGCTGCGTTCTGTTCGAGAGGAGAGGGACGCTCTGATATCTGCTCAGTCCAGTGTGAGCGAAGATCATCAGAGACTGAAAGACGAGGTGACTAAAGCTCAGGATCAGCTGCTGAAGATGGAGAGCGATCTGGTTGAAGCTCAGCTGAAGGAAGCAGAACTGGCAGAGACATCAGAGCGTCTCCAGATGGATCTGGATCGTGTCTCGCAGGAGAACGGCACACTGCTCTCATCATTAGAGCAGGCCACACAGAAGGTCCTTCCCAGCGTACACTCACCACTAACCAGCAGCTCTGACACCGGTGATCTAACTCTCTTCTCCTGTGTCAGTCAGTGCAGCTGAGCTCAGAGCTGGAGTCTGTCTGCGCCGAGAGAGACGTGCTTCTGTCTGAGAAGATGGAGAAGGTTCAAAGTGACCTGGAAGAGATGGAGAAGCTACGACACACCATCAGCTCCATAACTGAAGAGCGAGATCAGCTCCAGGAGATCCTGCAGGGCCTCCGAGACCAGAGAGACCAGCTCAAGAGTGACATGGAGGAAAACGTGGAGATGGTGAGCACTTGTTTCTGCACTGTGATCATCTCAATTCATATCAGATCTTTTTTTTTCTTTTCTTTTAAACCTGTTATTTTATTTGTTGCAGATGATTGAGACTCAGGCAGAACTAAGAGATGCTCAGGAGAAGGTAAAGGAGCTTCAGGGAAAACTACTCAGCCTGGAGTCACAGAGAGATCAGAAGAGCTGTGAGGATGGACCGCTGGACGCACTACAAGAGCAGGTGCCTGAGCTGTTTGACGTATATCATAGTTCTAGCTAGGGATGCACCTAAATAAAAAAACTGGGCCAAAAACTGAAATAAGTTGTTAAAATGTAATGTATTTTGTAATTTGACACCCCCTTCATGAATCAGGCATGTGTGTTTTGTGCTTCTTTTTGTTTTAAAACTGTACAAATAAATGCATTCTCACTGAGCAGAAGAGATTTTAGATCCAGCGTATCGATTACAGATTCGAACCCTTTTATCATTATTATTATTGTCGTAATTTTGACTTCTTTTTAGAGAACAGCTGTATAAATACAATACTCCCAACATTTCTGAATGTTAATGGAGCTTTTATTTTAGCGTAGACCCCCAGGAAGACCTCAGTGCTGCTTTTTGTTGACAACAGCAGATTTTATTAGGATTCTCATGAAAGTGTTAGAGCATCTGATAAATAATTATTTCAGCACAGATTATCCTTGCACTTTGAACCCTGGCTGACTGGCAGTTTATTTACTAATGGGTTAAAGTTATTTGTAATTTCAATCATGCTGTAACTAGTGTATCTTTTGCTATTTTGGGATGAATAATTTCGGTTGCTGAACATTTGGTGCATCCCTAGTTCTACCATATTATTTTTTTCTCCTCCATTTTTAAGTAGATGTTTTTACAACGCTGCTTTATTTAAATGCTTTGTTTATTTGCAGGCGAAACAGCTGACAGAAGAGCTCAGTGCTGCTGGGGGTGAGGAGGAGTGTCTTCTGTCTGAGAGATCAGACCGTCACATGCAGTCAGACGTGATGGAGAAGATGAAAGCAGACATCACATCTTTAACAGAAGAGCGAGATCAACTTCAGGAGAGACTACAGCAGCTGGAGAGGGACAATATTCAGATCAAAACACATCTGGATGAGAAAAATGAGATGGTGAGAGAAGAATAATCATCACTTTAAACTACAACACCTGTATGAGAACTTCATTCAAACGATCTCCAGGTCATCATTGCACACAGTCTCAAGATGAACTTGTTTTTCTATGGTTTGCTGTCGTGCTTGGCATATTATGCATTCTTTGAGTTCGGTAATGCAGGTGAATTTAAGTGAATCTGTTTTGTTTCAGATTCAGTCTGAGTTACAAGAAAAGCAGCAGCATTTGGACCAAGAGCAAGAAGATTCCAGCGAGGAGAACCGCACTCAGCTTCAGCAGGTCTGTAACTGACTTTCTTCTTCATTTCTACATGAAGTGAGTCTTTGTTTCAGTTTAATAACGCTCTCTGATGGTGTGCCGTATTCTGCAGATCCAGACACTAAACGAAGAGCTCGAGACTTTATTAGAGCAGAGAAACCAGCTGACCTTGAACCTTCAGGAGACGTCTCAACAGGTGAGACGTCAGCTGGAGATCAGAAGCTAGCTGCATGTGATGCTCGTCCCAAGCCTTATGAATATATTTGGTGTTTCTCAGGTGTTTGGTCTGTCAGAAGAGCTGCGTTGTGTTCGAGAGGAGAGGGACGCTCTGATATCTGCTCAGTCCAGTGTGAGCGAAGATCATCAGAGACTGAAAGACGAGG
>JAUCNO010000001.1:2192269-2203482 GCA_032353835.1 Enteromius viviparus | reverse complement strand
CAGACTGAGCCAACAGACCATTTCAACAGGATAAATTGAATATTAACTAAATGTATGGGTCTAGGTAAAAAAACTTTATTTTCATGAAAACTATTCAAATGGATTTATAGCGTTTTGGAAAAGAGCTCCTCATATATTTATTATTATTATTTTTTTAAATTATTTATTTTCTCATTGTACTTGTCATTGAAGAAAAACAGACAAAAACATTAATGAATGTGTGTGTTTTCCAGGTGTGTGGGTATGACACGTCAGCTCTCGGGGCCGGTCCTCTCTTCAGGGTGCCTGTAACGGTTATAATCCCCGCCAGGTACGTCTGCCCGCTCCGCTCCGCGCTCATCTGTGCTTCTGCTCATCAGTGACACCAGTGTGTTTGTGTCTTACAGAGTAGCTGACAGTCGCAGTCAGGAGATCCCCTTCACAGACGTCCACTTCAGACCAGGACAGATCCGGCGGCATTTCATTCACGTCCCTCAAGGAGCATCATGGGCAGGTGATCTGAGGATGCCTCACTGCAGGAGTCCCTCAAACACAGAGCTGTGATCTAACTATACTCCGTCTCTTACAGAGATCACGTTAACGTCTCACTCTGGAGACGTGTCGTCGAAGTTCGTCCTGCATGCGGTTCATCTGGTGAAGCAGCGAGCGTATCGAGCCAATGAGTTTTACAAGTTCTCGTCTCTGCTGGAGAAGGGCTCGCTCACGGAGGCTTTTCCTGTGCTGGTGCGCAATACACAAACTATTAGAGCTGCCACATATCAGTCCACTAACGCTTGACCAAAACTGTTTCAGTCACGTAGTTGCAGAACTGAAATGAAAGATTGTTGAGGGCTGGTTTTTGTGGTAATATAGTTCTTCCAAACACTTGCTTCATCTCAAATGTGACCCTGAACACTAAACCAGTCGTAAGGGTCAGGTGTTTTAAAATTGAGATGTATGCATGCATCAAGCAAACTATAAGCCAATTAATTTTGTGTTACATATATGTGTGTTTTTTGGGTCACATGTTCGTCTGTGTGTGTTTCTCAGCCAGGACGGACTCTGGAGCTCTGTATTGCTCGCTGGTGGGCGAGTCTTGGTGATGTCACTATTGATTATGTCATTTCCTTCCATGGACTGCTGACATCACCTTCTCCTATTCATATCGTGAGTGTGTTTAGGAGCAGAAAGTATTAATTTTATTGATTAAGGATGCATTAAACTGATCAAAAGTGACCATAAAGAGATACCTGTTTCTAAAAAGTGCTGTTCTTTTCTATGAACTTTCTATTCATCTGTGAGTCCTGAAAAATAGAATAGATCCCTGTTTTCAGCAGTAAACCAGTACACTAGAATGATGCTGAAAATACAGCTTTAATCACAGAAATACATCACACTTTAACACAGATTCACACAGAACGCAGCTGCTTTAAATTATAATCATATTTAAAAAGATTTACTGTGTTTTTTTACTCGGTGAGCAGAAGAGAAGAACTTTTCTCTAAAACTTTCTCTATATGTTTCTCTATCTAGCACGCTTCGGAAGGGATTTCTAGTTTTGAGGTTTGTTCTCCGCTGAGATATGAAGACGTTTCCCCAACAATCACACTGAAGAACTGGGTTCAGCCTCTGCGGTAAACACACGTCTCACAGATCACAGTTAAACTGCTTCACATGCGTTGCAAAGCCTTCCCAAGCACCATAAAGCTGTTTTAAGCGTCACAGTGTTCTGATCTAGTGTGCATACTCGCAGAATAATGTTCAGTGAAGCCTTGTAAGAAAAATGAGGATGTTGAAGATGTTTATTGCTGTAAAGCAGTGACAAAGCCGGAATCGGAGAGTCGGAATGAACCAGAACATCCTAAACTCAAACTTTATATGCTCTTGAAGTCTAGTACCCTTAATGTAAAGGTTGCTCGTGTTGTGGTCTGTATGTTAAGTTCTAACACCCCTTTGTCTGAGATGGTTCTATTCTACAGTGGTGACCATTTTCTCAGGATGTAATCATTCCAGATGGTCTTCTCTATAATAATCAAGCGTCTTTGGTAGATGAGCATGATCAAACGAGTGAAATCTGGGTCGAGGCAGGCTATAGCAGTTTAAGTGTTTTATGGCTGTTTGATCAGGATGAAGAGCTCCCAGAGGAGCGTTTGAGACAGATCTTTAAATGCTTTATAAGTGTTGATGTAATGTGTTTCTCCTCGACAGGCCTGTAAGTGCTAAAATAAAGCCCCTCGGTGCCAGAGATGTGTTACCCAACAACAGACAGCTCTACGAGATCGTCCTCGCGTATAATTTCCATCAGGTGTGTGTGATGATAACGAACGTCCCTGCAGCTTGAGTTCTACTAGTTTGCAGTGTTTCTGGGTTTATTGATTCTTACGGACTGTTTTTCCAGCCCAAGGGTGGCGAGGTGACCCCCAGCTGTCCGCTGCTGTGTGAGTTATTATACGAGTCTGAGTTTGACAGTCAGCTCTGGCTCCTGTTTGACCAGAACAAGAGGCTCATGGGCTCTGGAGACGCTTACCCGCACCAGGTGAGCAGAACACACTGACCCGAAGTGAACATGATGATGCAAACCTGCTGAACTAAATTCAACATGAAGAAAAACATGACTAGGACTAGCCTGCTCTGTCTGTTGTGCTGAAGTGCGGTAGCAGCAGGTGTTGTGTGGCGGTGGCAGTATTTATGTGGTGATGTTGGTCTGTGGCAGTACTCTCTGAAGCTGGAGAAGGGCGACTACACGGTGCGTCTTCAGGTGCGTCACGAGCAGCAGAGCGAGCTGGAGCGCCTGAAGGACCTGCCCTTCCTCGTGTCTCACCGTCTGTCCAACACGCTCCCGCTGGACGTCTACGAGACACACCGTAACGCCCTGCTGGCCAAGAAGAAGGCCAACTCCATCACCCTGAGCCCCGGCGCCTCCCAGTCCTTCTACATCACAGCCCTGCCCGACGACAAGTGAGTGTCTCCTGCGGCTGAGTAATGCATACCAGTAGTTAATGGAACGTAATGTATTGCATCACTTTTGAGTTACTTTTTAAATCTAGACAGGGTTTGTTTTTACTGTGAAAGAGTTATTCACTTTCTCTCAACATGAGCTGTCAGTCACTACATCAGAAACACAGGAAGTGATGTAACGCTTCAAATCAAGATTGTATATGTTTTAATTGTCCAAACCATTCCAATCCACATCAACTCTTCATTATTTTAAGATGATTTTTACATAATCGATGCATTTAAATGTTAAACTCATTTATAAGATTTTAGCCATTTATAAATACACTTTTATAACATTAAATAAGACAAGTCAGAGTGGGCTAATAATAATATTGGTAACACTTTAGTCACTGTTAACTTAGCATGAATATTAATGGGATATTGGCTGATTATTATTTAAAAGCATGCATTAATGTGTTATTCTTCTTTGATTCTTAATCTTACTGTACGCAGTATTAATGATTGAGTATTAAGGAGCAGTAATTAGGAGTATACTGAGCCAGAAGTCATAGTTAATAATTAGAAGAAATCCGTAGGTACTTTTTGGACAGAGTCATTTATACAATCTAAATAATAATATTAGGGCTGTTCTAATATTTGAACTCTGCTTTAGTTGTTTCTGTGCGTCAGAAGATGCAGATGTTTGTCTTTGTGTTTCAGGATCCCTAAAGGAGCCGGACCCGGTGGATATATCACCGGCTCGCTGGTTCTGCCCAAGAGTGAGTTCGGCAAAAAAGCTGTGAGTTGCAGTCTCTTCAAGCACGCTGTTGATTGAGCCGGTCTGTAGATCTGCATGTGCTGCTGCTGCTTCTGTAGCTCGGTCTCTCACACGCAGGGGTGTGCTGTATTCACGCTCACGCTGGGGCTGTGCAATTAATCACAAAACAATCGCAATTTAAGCACATGCAATTTATAAATCGTGTAAGGCTGCAATTTTATCTATTAATTTATTTAGATTTTTATTCAAAATTATTTATTCAGAAACGGCACAAAGAAATTAACGACGCAATTATCTGTCATATGTGCTCAGATATGATGCCTGCGCACACTGTCAGTAAATGTGATTGCATTCATTGTGAAATGTTTTGTTATGCACTGAATAAATTTATGAAGCTTGTTTGAAAAAGCAAAAACAGTTGCCAAAAGCGCAAATAAAATCGCAATCACAATATTAGTTAAAAAAAATCGCAATATGATTATTTTGTCCATATTGCACAGCCCTAGATACTAATGACGGTCGTTTTCTGGGATTTTGCATGTATTGATACAGGGATGTAATGATTCTCTTCAACCCAGACGGTGGTTTGTAGACCCCATCAATGAAAAGGTATAATTTTATCAGGCTAATGCTGCATGTTTCTTTGTAAAATATAACAAAACTAAATTGAAAATTTTAAACATCAAATAAGCAGGTTACACAAATAACAGAAATATGTTCATATGAGCAAACCAGGCTGTGTTTGTGCTCTTTCCATTTAAAATTATAGGCAATCACTAAATTATAATCATAATCCAAACAGAGATGCAGCATGAGCCGTTTTAATCTAAATTAGACTGATTTCACAGTTTGAAGCAGAAACAGAATGGTTTGGCTTTAGTTTGGTGAAACTGTAACAAAACCTCTGAAAGATGAGTGAGATGCAGATTCGTTGTCTGCCAGCAGGTGGCGCTCATGAAGGACATGCTTTCCTTGATTACTGACGTTAACGAAGCTGAGCTGCAGATGTTTCAGAAAAGCAGCACTCTTGCTCATCATATTGCAATCGAAACATTTATTTCCCGTGGACTGAATCTTGTGGTCATTCTAGCCGCGTATCGCTCTAGGAAAGCGAGGGTCATAGCGAGACTTGATGATGTGAGGTTGTGGTTGATGGCACACCCCTGCTCCTGTGTGCTCGGCTTGTGTTTACTCATCCTGAGACTCTGATCATTGTGTTCTGTTCTTCACAATGACTCCAGATGAGTTCTGCCATAGCAAAGCATGTTTATGGGCTTTACTCCTCTCCTCTGTCACGGTGCTGGAGAACAATCTGACCTGCATCAATCTACAGAGAGTTACGCTGCATCTCAGTCTTCTGAGCAGGGGGTGTGCGGTAGATACTGTCTGCGACAACATGATAATCCTAGTTTTAATAATCCTTCAGAACACCGTGCTTGTGTGCGTGAAGTCTGCACTAGTGTGTGTTCGGTGTTCTTCACAGCATCATTTATCCTGTTATAATACACACCTCTTCATAAAGTGGAGAAATGACACGCAAAGATTGTCGTTCTGACCGCAGCTCATTCCAAACGCGTTTTAAGTCTCTGAGCAACAGGACAGTGATTCAATCATTATTTTACTGTTTTCAATAAAACCCCAGACAACAGAGATGTCAGTACGCACACCCCCAGCGTCCAGCAGTGTTTCAGTGTGTGTGTGTGTGTGTGTGTGTCTCTGAGTTTCAGGGCTCGTTTAATGGGGTTTTCTCAGACTGTGCTGTATATGATCGTCCTGTACTGCTGCACCTCACAGTGAATCATGATGATGATGATGATGATGGAGTAGAGAGCAGAGCATAGAGAGGACAGAGAGAGTGTGTGTGTGTGTGTGTGAGATTCTCTCTCTGATGTGTGTTATTCTGACCAGCAGGGACAAGCTTCAGCCAAACGACAAGGAAAATTTAAAAAGGTACTGGACGGATAGAGGAAGAACAGATTACTGCTCTTTAATGTGTTCCTGCTGAAGAGGCCTGAATAAATGAGTCTTTTAATAACAATATTATGTAAATAATACCACATAATTATGATCATGATGTTATTGTCTGTTTTTGATAATCAAGCAAATGTAGTAATTGATCTTCTGTTATTACTCCGAATTCGAGGGACTCGGAACTAAAGATTCAAAAGATTCGGTTCAGTGAATCATCATCAATAACTAAATAAATCTCTTGGTTTCAGGATGATTTAAAAGTATTTATTTTTAAATATATGTAATTATTAATTTGAATCTAAAATTAAATATGAATCTAAATTAAAACGCATATAAACACACACACACACACACACACACACACACGCACACACACACGCACGCATGTTTCTAATTCCCACTGAAGTTTTTAATATTACAATAATAATAATAACAACAATAATATGTCATGTTAAATTTTATTAATAAGTATTATTATTATTACAAATTTTATATATTTTTGCTGTTGTTGTTATTTGTAGTAATAATAATGTATTAAAATTAATATATTTATATAATTTTGGAGGCCCTTTATATATTGTTGGGATTTTGGGGTTGAAAATATTCCTCAGATTCACTGAAATAACAAACTAATCTAGAACTAGAATACATATCATCATATCACCCAGTCCTCTCACACACACACGCACACGCACACACACACACACCCACACACACACACACACAGAGCCATTATTTCTCAGTCAGTCATGTGTTTGGTGGCGTCTGAAGAAGTCAGAAATGATTATAGGAGCTGGGTCTGGCTGTGTATTGATGCATTTCTCTGTTGACGTTAGATCCAGTGCATTAATCCACATAGACACAGTGCAGAAGGATTTGAGGGATTGTGGGTAATGTGATACAGCAGTCTCATCTGTGGTGTTGTTCTTCTGCAGGATATCGTGCCAATCTTTTACCACCTGGTTCCTGCTCCCAACAAAACCAAGAATGGAAAAGGAGAAAAGGAGAAGGATGCTGAGAAGGAGAAGGATGTGAAGGAAGAGTTCAGCGAAGCTCTGAGAGATCTGAAGATCCAGTGGATGATCAAGTCAGTCTGTGTTCACGGTGTTAACCCACTTTATCCCACAATAATCATTTAAAAAAAGAAGGTTATCATTTGTAAAGTGACTGATGTGTGACTCTGGAGCACAAAACCAGACATATTTTTATTAATGAGATTAAAAATCTCAGGTTGGAGAACAGCTCTCTGTTTGAGGAGCTCAAGGAGGCCTTCCCCACACACCTGCCTCTCCATGTCCAGAGACTGCATCAGCTGGACTCAGAGAAGGTACACACACACACACACACACACACACACTCTCTCACACACCGGCTGACGAGCTCCTCTGTCTCCTCAGGAGCGTCTGAAGCGTCTGCCGGAGATCTCTGCTGCAGCGGATGCAGTGATGTCTCACATCGATCAGACCGCTCTGGCCGTCTACTTCACCATGAAGACCGACCCGCGTCCAGACGCCGCCTCCATCAAGAGGTACACCAGCACCTTCACTGCTTCTCCATTTAGAGCGAACAACATCAGCTGTTTATGCTTTCATCTGGAGTAAACAATATATCAGTATATTTGAGTAAATCATTATTTTAGTTTGCTTTGCACACACAGTATTCTTGTAGCTTCGTAAATTTGTGGTTGAGGCACTGATGTCACAATTTTATTTTCTAACCATTTCCTTGCTACTTTGTCTATAGAAGGTCAGAGAGTTCCTCCGAAATGTCTTAATTTGTGTTCCCAAGACGTGTTGTAACAACATGTGGGTGTTTGAGTGAACTGTCCCGTGTTGCAGTGACATGGAGAAGCAGAAGGGCTCTCTGCTGGATGCGCTCTGCAGGAAGGGCTGTGCTCTGGCGGATCAGCTGATGCAGACGTCTGCGCAGGAGGGCGCTAGCGCAGAAGAAGTGGGCAGCTCCGAGGACGAGCCGCAGGCCAAAGCTCTGACCGACACCTTCTGGGAGCTGCAGAAGTGGGCGGAGCTAACCGACTCCAAGGTACGGAGCTCAGGTGTTTACAGGTGTGCTAGTCATCTGGTCACTGGATTTGATGGGATGATGTCATCTTTGCAGGTTCTAGCATTTTCCTACAAACATGCGTTGGCAAACAAGATGTACGCAAGAGCATTGAAGTTCGCGAGTAAGATTGTTGAGGACAAACCCAGCAAAGAGAACTGGAGGAACTGCATACAGGTAAGAGTTTCTGAAAGACGTCTGCGTTTACTTCAAAAATCTGAAACAATATTATAATAGGTGTTAATATCTGTTAAAGTGTAACGCATTGATCAAAGCGGAGTTTCCCGCCTCGTTATGATCAGCGTCACATGATCCTTCAGTAATAATTCATTACGACAGAAGAATGTATGTTATGAAATACAAAGTCATAATTATGGCAAAATTATGTTTTTGAGATACTAAGAGAAGATTATAATATACTATATCTTAATATAAAAATATATAATATATCTCAAAATTATGAGAGAAATTGGAAAATGCAATACCATGTCATAACTCCAAGAAAATGTCAAAACGATGAGATGAAACGTTGAAATGACGAGATTCTTTGATAGAAAGCATCCATTTGAAAGTCTTGTGTAATATTATACGTCTAATGCATCTTTGATGACGTCCAGGGAAACACTAATGTTCCTGCGTTGTGTGTGTCTGCAGCTGATGCGCTCTCTGGGCTGGATGCACTGCGTCTCATACACGGAGAACTGGCTGCCCATCATGTACCCGTCTGACTACACGCCCTTCTAAAGTCATTCGCTTTTAACCCGAGGAGACTTTTAATGCCTTCTGGACACCATCAGGAACCAAACACCTCATATCACACGGTCCTTCACGGATCCCACAATGCCTTTCTGTGCGGATCACACGCTGAACCCACAGTTCTCATCTTCAGCTTGAATCATATCACTGCGTTTCTCATCAGACTCGCGTATGATGCCCCGCCGTCGTCTCTTTTTAACAGGAACTTGTATAATAACTTGCTTTATGTTGTTACTGGGCATTTGCGCAGTGGACATTTCTCCCTCAACAAACGTCATCTGAGCCGCTCAATACAGAACACGTCAAGGCAATATGGTGGAGCTCATGTTTCACCCCTTACATCTCGTCAATTAACTTTATTTCTGCATTTTGTTTTTAAATCTTGGGGTGAAATGTATTTTTTCTGGCCCTTATATAAGTCAGATGTATGCATGTTTTCTAAAGACACAAGGGTCGTTTCATGTCCATGGCTTTCACTCGTGCCGTTCTGAAGAAGGTCTGAGCGTTTGTGTGATTGTAAGTTTTGGACTCGAACGTTCGGTTCTGAGTTGGTCGTTACGGTGTGTAAGTGAAGCGGAGATCGCCACGCTTTGTTTTAGCGTTTAAATGTGTGTTCATCTTGTGTGTCTCGAACGATTCTTCAGGGTTCCCTTCATGAAGAGGGATGTTTCTCTGCAAAAAATGCTTTTCTTCCAAAGTGTTTGTGCCTTTTCTTGTCTAAATATCTACAAATTATGGATTTAAGATGCATTTACTTGATATTATGTCCACATTTTGTTAGTTTTTGTGGCTGAAACAAGTAAAAGTATATGCCAGGTGCGTAAGAAAAACCTATTTTCAATGAAGTTTATGAGCGTATATGTTTGCTTTGTTTAAAGCCAAAACTAACAAAATGTGCATATTCTCAAAAGATGCGGAAAAGAGGAAAGTAAATGAAAGTTTAGGTAATTAAACAGGAAAACAGGATTACTGACACTAGGAAGTAAAATATTTTTTGCAGCGGTGAAAGAAACGAAGCCAGCAGCTCTGTGTGTTTTCACTCGTGACGTCTCACTTCCTCTCAGAGGGCTTTGGTTTGGAAACGCATTGGTGGTGTGATCTTTCTTCAGTTCTCCATCATGTGTGTTCGACGATGTTCAGAGCTCAGACGTCTCTAACGACACGTTCTTCAAAAATGGCCTTAAATATTCATCCAAGCCCCGTCCGCCTCTGCGTTTCTTCAGGAAATATCACGCCGTTCTATATCGAAAACCCTTGAATATCTTCAGATATATTTATGGATGTCTTGTATTTATAAAGTATAAATGAATACTAGGTAATGCCAATATTTTCAAGTCATTTTAATTCATGCATAGAGTAGGTAGGTGTTATTTTATATCCATTACTCCTCGTGAGATGTTTCAGAAGTGACAGCCGGTTATTTTATTAACACAGTAAATGTGCTGAACAGTGTATTTGATGACCATTCTGAATAAAATGATCTGGAACTGACAATATTTGCCCATCTTTCTCACAATCATATTTTAGTACATTTGTTAAAAAAAACTAAATATTAAAGATTAGTCTTTTTTTAATTAAACCAATCAAATACCACAAGTAATTCATTGCATTTGAGTTTGAGTTTCTGTATAAATTTCTAGTATATTCTAGTATCTAGTAGATATTTCTAGTATAAATATCTAAACATTTTTTTATTCGGGGTGCATTTTCTAGGCTTGATTTATATTGTTTCTTTTGAAAATGTTATTTAAATTGTCTTAGTTTTTGCTTAAAACTAGTAAAAAAAAAAAAACAATTCTATGTAAAAACTAGTTATTTTAAGAAAAAAAAAACCCTTAATATCTTATGTAGTTTAACTTGTGAAGTAAATGCCAAATGAATCTTTCTGGGAATTCACTAGATTGCCTAAAGATGCTGATTTGATAACTTGTAAACCCCAGTGTTGGCAGATTGATTTTAAAATACAAAACAATGTGAATTGTCTGCAGTGTGAACGTGGCACTGGTTCCTCAAACAAACATGAGCCAGTGCTGCTCTGCCTGTGCCAGCAGTGTGGTTCAGAGAGCCTTCTCATGAAAGTTTCTCAGGGTAGCGGAGTAAATCCTCACCTCATCCAGCTCTGTCAGCAGCGTGGTGTTAAAAGCTTTCTGAAAGTTCTCAATAAATACCAGATCTGCCTGATACCGGACCTTGTTTGCAAAGATTACAGTTGTCCCCGTTTGACAGAAGTGAAGCATGGTTTGGAGAAGCTCAGTGAGGCAGTCGTGGTGATAGACCGTATCAGCTGCCAGCACGTAATCGTAATAATGCGTGGAGCGGGGAAACATCTCCTCCAGCTTGTAGCCCCACTGCAGCGCTGTAACCTGAGGCTCGTGTCTCCGCTGCCACCTCGTATTCCGGTTTATGTTACACCTCAGATTACCGAGGATCTCTGGCAGGTCCGTGGCTGTCAGTTTAGCACCTATCAATCAGTGACATCAATCAGTTTTGTCACCCAAAAATGAAAATTAGCCTGTTTTACTCGCCCTCAAGGCATCCAAGTTAAACATGACTTTATTCTTTCAGACATATCTTAGACAAGTTTTTTTCACGCAGTGCCAACGTCCTACCGCATCTGCCAGAATGTCTTCATTATTTTGAGAGAGGAGTGTTTTTTTTGTATATATATACACTATATTACCAAAAGTATTCGCTCACCTGCCTTTACTCATTCTATGAACTGAAGTGCCATCCC
>JAUCNO010000001.1:2127782-2142131 GCA_032353835.1 Enteromius viviparus | reverse complement strand
ATAAAAGTTGATCTGTTTCAAGATGGTGCTTTGATACCATTAAAACACTGTATGAACCTATTGGACTTCTAATTATTAGGGTCTTGGAAAAACAGAGGACGTAACTTCAAGACTTCACGTTTTTAATAAAAAGGGGTAAAAACATTTGTATTACTACTATTATTATAACCTGAATTTATCTGAATTGTTCTCTTTACTCTGTCAGAGAGTGATCAGTTGGCATGCCAGGTTTGTGTGTTTCCTATTGCATACTGGGACTGTTTCCAGGTTTTCAATGCATTGTTTTTTTCTAATGCATTAGATACGTGGTCTACAACTGAGATACAAAACACCTAGGAAAGGGTAAACAAAAGCAAGACAGGTCCATTTCACAATCAACGCTCTAGAGCTGCAGACTGATTAGATAGGAGAGGCTTTCATCAATGTTTCTAAAAAAATAAAAAAAAAAACAGAAAAAGCCAATCATAGTCTTTTCTGTAATATGTTATTGAGACATCAGGTGGACTGTAGACTAGTCAGTCCACAAAATAACTTGGCTCTTCTTTTGTCCTTCCTGCAGCATTTTATGGTATTTAATTATGCCAATATATCTGGTTTTCATTCATTTAGATGTTTGTAAAAAAAAATTATTTGTAACAAAATTTTGTTAAAATATAATTTTGTTTCAATATTATTCCAGATTTAACATCATTTCACTATGATGTGTGAAGAGCTTTAAGGTGACTGTTCATATATAATGTACCAGAGTTAAAACTTTCACAGGCGGCCTTAGATCCCATTATGAACTAGCATTATGTTCACATCTCAGACAAACTTTTAAAGCTATACAAGCACCCTCGTAGTTTTAAGCAGTGGTATAAAAGGCTTTCTTTCCAAATGATGGAGAAAACACCTGGAATCTCTGAATAGCTGCTAGCCTGGATGAAGGATGCGATGCAGTGTTTGGTATCTGTGGCAACATTGTACTCAGACTTCAAAGAGCAAGGCCTAATTATTCCAGATCCTATAACAACACACTCATCACCATCATCTCATGCATTTTCATCAGTGTTCAAAGAAAATAATTAACATGATTGAATGGGATGGAATGAGACATCACAGAACAAGCTGAGTGAAATGGAAAGCTGTCCAAAATAGGAGCAGCGTATGAAACTAGACATGAGAATTATCTGTGTAGAAGTGTTAATATTATGTTTAATCATGCATTCTCCAGTATCTAAAATAATGACTACTCATTTAATAATTTACCATCTGTTTTGATATTTAATAGATTATTTTTAGCGGATGTCATTCATCACATGTAGGGCCTGTGTTTGTCTATTAAATATTCATTATTTTAACATGAATATTCTATGAACGTTTTTTTTTTTGCCACACCTGTTTGCAAGTCTATTTGATAAAATATCTGCACTGTGATAATCAGAAACTACTGTATCTAATTATTTCAGATCAACACAATTGATATATTGCAAGGAAGTACCAGTTGCTGAAAGCTAAAAAGTTTGGTACAATAAATGTTAAGTGATTTGTGATAAAAATGCGTATATGCACATTCAAAAGGGATTGCTTGAGTCGTTTGTCCACGGTGATTTAGCCTACTCGTAAGATGTAAGAACTGTTGTAAAATATCTAAAACATCTTATAGAAATCTATTGCAGCAAGAATGTCCAGTCCTACTCCCACATTAAACAATGGGTCCATTTTTGGCCTGGGGTCCGCCAGCGCGAGCGCATTAATGGGCAGGGCTTTCTGAATGAAGCAATGCTTTTTAAACTACACGCTTGATCTCGGCAGAGCAGCAGAGGCAGGCATTTCTGGGCGAGCGAGTTGAGGAAGATTAGTTCTCTGAGCTCCAGACAGCAGTACAGCGAGAAAAAATGATCATCGTCGTTGAAGATCAGGTAAGATAGCTGCTTCAATTTAACAGACACTCGCGGGTTTTTATTTATTTTTAAACAAAATAAGCAAAATCACGCGGCAGGTCTAAGGAGGACACGTTTTGCTGACTAACTGCACGAGAGCCTAACTGTCCGTCAAACCGGTTTAATTCAAGTATGTTGAAAATTCAACAGCTGTATGAGAGAATTCACAAAGTATGAGCAAGTAAGTAATAACTCACAAGTCAGTTCAGACGGTTTGTAAAAATACAGTTAACGTTAGCTTATCTGCTAACATTTCTTTTGATATCTACGTTACTAAGCTAACGTTACAGCGGCACTAGAAAGGCAAACATGCACAGCTTTCGCCCATAAATTGCGATATTTGCATCGCAACAGTTGTGTTGTAAAATCATGAACAAATGCTCGTGAAATAACAGTTTTGTGGCAGCTGGCATGCCGCTTTCGTTACGTAACTTTCAGCTCGCTATAACGGAGTGTGATCGAAACCTAACGTTACCCTTAATATTAACGTGGTCTCATTTCTAGCTTAACATGGATAAGTAAATTAACACACTCTTGTAATATTTGGTTTATTTCTGTGGTCGCGGCCTGATGAGACCTGCTCCAGACCAAGCGCGCCAGCAAGTCACGTGGGCGTCCTCCGAGTCTTTTTTTTTTTCTTGTGCAAAGCAGCATTTGATCATTTGCCGCATTGAATAGCCAAGAGACTGTGTACAAGAACATTATTAAATGTCGATATACTGACTGTTTCTTGATTTTTGTTATAATGCATTCAAATGCACCTTATTATTTGATTCCGGCGGTAACGGGTACTATATGTAATAATTCTTACAAAATGTTGACCTCGGTGGTCTACCGATGAGGTTTTATGTTGTTACCTCGGGCATGTGGTACAATTTAATACTAGCAATATATATAGAGTATACATTAAATAAAAAAATTTTTTTACACAATAAAGTTAAAGAAACCGACATGAAAAATACCATACCATAATAAAGTAAGAATTACCAAGACACATTATTTCAACTAATAATGTGTTGTGGTAATTCTACAGTTTCTGTGATTTTATATCACTATAATTGTTATACTGTATTAACAAATGACCTCACCCAATACTGTTTTCTACAGCGGTATATTATAATACAATACACTATAGATTACTGTAGTAAATACAAAACTCGACTATGGTCTTTAGTTTATAAGTTTTCTAGAGTTTATAAAATGTTAATAGAAGAACTAATAGCTTTATGTGTCCTCTTGTTGTTCCAAACCTGAATTAAATTCTTCTGCTTAACAAAAAACACAAGAAAGAAACTAATACAGGATTGTGAAAACGTAAAGGTGAGAAAATGACAGTTTGCATGTTTTGGTAAACTATCCCTTTTAAGGATAATCTTCCAGGCAACAATTCTATAAACAAGTAGTTCATTGTCTAACAATAAAAACAAAGCATCAAGCTTTGTGCATCACCAAACAATGCATGGCATGCAAACAGTCTGTAGCAACGTGGAGTAACAGATTTTATGTCTATTCAACACATTCTGCTTCCACTGCATAGTCTGGAATGCTGTCAATGTAGATAAGGTTAATTTAATCATAGATTTTTTTTGTTGTTGTTGCTGTCTCTAAAAACAACAATGGTCACACTGTAGTAAAGAATTGCAGTGATGGCAGAACATGAAATTCAACATTGATTTGTGTTCACAGGATGGGTTTGACAAAGCTCTCGCTGAGGCAGGTGACAAGCTTGTAGTGGTGGATTTTACAGCCACGTGGTGTGGACCTTGTCAGAGCATTGCACCTTTTTACAAGGTAAGGAACCATCTTTAAGTCACTATGTTTCGAATCATTGGAACACGCTTCTTTGACTCATTTTCTCAATGTTACTCCTCACTTCAGGGCCTGTCTGAAAATCCTTCCTATGAAAATGTGGTCTTCCTCAAAGTGGACGTAGATGATGCGCAGGTGAATTTTTAAAATGTATTTATTTATTGGTTCTGTAGTGTTGTAAAACATTGATTAAAATCTTGAAATTACATTTTACAAGTTGGAATCTTTTTTTAAAAGCCTTCACGCCCTTGTAGAACATATTTTTTTTAATAGGTACATTTATTTGACTGCCACAGTGTCCTGTAGAGACAATCAAAGTTGCCAACACTTTAGAATAAAAGGTTTTCCAGGTTATCTAGTTATGGACCCTTTTCACATTTCTGTGGTTCTCGGAAGCAGAATTTATCAGTTTCAAAACTTGTATAATTGTAACAGAAACCATCTAAAAGAGTAAAATAATATCTAGAGATTTATTACATTAGTTTGAAGGGGATTGGTGTTGAATTTCCTGTCAATCCCTCAGCCTTTGTGTTAGAAACACTCACATGGCAGTGCTTTTATGTAATTTAATTAGGGTTATTGGGTAGGAAAAGACAAAGTATAGTGTTATAAATGCACATAAAAGTTTTGCTGTTCTCAAATAGTGCTGGTAAGAAGACCGCAGGTTATTTCTGCTTGTTAGTAAGCTCACAGACAGGCCATTGTAAAAAATGTGGACTAAAACTGGTAGCCAGAAGAAAGTCGGTATGACTGTTTCACTGTAACTGAAACTCATCTTGTATAGGAGGAAACGCGTTGGCCTTTTTAAATCTTTTTGTTCATTCCCTATGCAACCACAGTTTAGGCCTAATTTTTAGTTTTTTTCGTTTTATATAAAGGGAAATTGGTTCTTAATTTCCTGTTTATCTCATGTGTACCACTAGAGGGCAGTAAAATGACATTAAATTGCAGCCTACATCCATATAGAACTTGTTTTGATTCTGTTCCTTTTTCTGAATGTGAGAGTCGTGTTCTTATTTAGTCATATTTGTATATGTATTGATTTTATTACATGATGTTCTTCAACTTTTTAAAATGTTGTCTACTTTTAATTATACTAAAAGCAGTTGGATGTGAGCAATAAAGCGATGTTCTGTGTTTCGCAGGATGTAGCCCAGTCTTGTGAGATTAAATGTATGCCAACATTCCACTTCTACAAGAACGGGAAGAAGGTTTGTTCTGTTGTTTTTCCTCTTGTTAAGCTAATAATAGTCACATATCCACTTTACGAAGTTACAGATATGACTCAATGAATATGCTGTGTTTGATTTACTTCCCATTATTGTTTAGTTGATTTAATCTGCTGTTTTGTCTTGTAGCTGGACGATTTCTCTGGGTCCAACCAGACTAAACTGGAAGAGATGGTGAACCAACACAAATAACCCACTCATAAATATTTCCTGTTCAGTCTAATCTTCAATTACACGAACAATAACTCCACACTTTGTTTTGTTATTCATTTTCTAGCCATTTTACAGTGATTTTAGCAGGTTGAAATCTGCCTTACAAAATCATTTCCATAATAATTACCTCTGTATGTTTCTGTGCGTTCACACGTATACTCTATATTAAATGTGTTTTTTTTCAATAATAATAAACACAATTATAACAAATAATGGAGAATGTCGATTTTGTGCTTCAGAAGACTTCGAATAAATTATTAGACATTAAGGCCTGTCAGATTCACAAGCCAGGACTAGGCCATAGTTCAATTAGTGATTTTTTTTTTTTTAATACATGTGCATTAGAAAAAAATTATTTGTGTGAATCTTGAGACAAAACAAGGACACTGACATATTTCAAGATCTATCAGTGCAAGTTTATTTCAGTTGAAACAGCTCAGACTTACATTTTAGTCTGGACTAAGCTTAATAAACCTTGTCTGTGAATCCAGGGGTAAGTTCGTATTTCTACACCTTTTTTTAGCTGATTGTCCCAGGCCCTGATATGATGGATGCCTGTTGTTGACCTCGTCTCTATGCATTGTATTGCGAAAGGTTTCTCTGAATTGTTTGGCTGAAGATTTGTACTTTTTTTTTTTTTTTTTTTAATGGCTGCATTAATTGTTTGCGGTCAGCTTGTGCTCTCTGCATGGTGGTTGCATTATTAGTTTTTGTTCTAGTATCTTTATCATTAAGGGAATCTTATTTAAAGTCAAGCATTAGTGATTTTACATCCTGACAAACAGGTTAAATGGAAAAAATGACTTTCTATGCTTGTGTTTTATCAAACAGTGCGTGAATAGTTCACTCTATTTCTTTGTGTTACTTAATGAGAACCTATATTGCAAAAGATTGTTTATAAATGCTTTCTCAGTTAGTTTTAAAGCATAACTTTGAGTGGTTGTGTATGTACTAAGGATAATGTGTTGTCAATACTTGGTCTTGTTTTTAGGCCACTGTCCCTGAAAATGACTCCTGAAGTGATCAAAGACTAATAACATGTGAGGCTTTTACAATTCCTGAAATCCCAAAATTATTGACTGAGGCCCGTTTCAAGCCAAGGCAAGTTTATGTATATAGCACATTTCATACACAGTGGTAATTCAAGGTGCTTTACATAAAAGGAGTTAAAAAATCATAAAAGCAATAATAATAAGTAGAACAATCATCAAAACAATGATCATAAAAAACAAAACAACTGATTGATTAAAATTAATTTAAGATTATTTAAAAATTGATTTTAAACAAGTTTAGACAGTTAAAAATAGAAAGCAATCGGTTCAGACTAGAGGCTGACATTTTTTCGGGAATCCCACGGGTCACAGGATTCCCGTGGGATTCCTGCGGGATGGGAGTCATCTTTGCTATTAATCACAGGATTGGGACGGTACAGGATAAATAGTGAACGGGAGCGGGAATCAACCAATAGGAAAGACTAAAAAAAAAAGTAAATCATGCACCATTTTGTAGTTTCCTTTTAATACGCCTACAATGTAACGCAATTACAATACCTACACTTACAATTGCAATAACTACACTACCCAGCCGTCCAATAAGCCATCTTTTTGTATATATATGGGAGCGGTACAGGAGTGGGAGTCATTTTAAACAGGAGCGGGATGGGACGGGATTATTTTTTTAACTTGTTCTGGGAGTGGGATGGGACAGGAGTGAAAAACCACTCCCGTGTCATCCTCTAGTTCGGACAAAGCACTGCTCATTCAGTAAATGCACAGCTAAACAGATGAGTTTTGAGTCTAGATTTAAATGATCTACTGTTTTAGAACATTTGATCTCTCTTGGAAGCTGGTACGAACTCTGGGCAGCATAATAGAAGATACGTTTATGCATCTGGTCCCTGATTTAGGTATGTGCAGACTTTATATTGATAAAGTATTATATTGATGTGTGTTATGTAGGCTAGTAGTCATAATAGTGAAGTTAAAAAGTAGTTTTTTGAGAAGAGACATTATGAAAACAAATGTTACTCTGATCACAAAGATAACAATGAGAAGGCTCAACAAAAGACATAAGCAAGATGTTACAACACACAGCAGGGCGAGGAACAAGATAATGAAACTCGCCAAACCAGTGGATGCATGCAACTTTGGACAATTAACTCAAAAGCTGTTACGTAGAGAGGCGTGGGCTATTTTATTTCTCCATTAGTCGCTGAAGGACAACAGTGGTGAATGATCTGAGAATCCTCTCTCTACTTGTAAAGAAAACTTTCACAACATCCAGCCAAGAAGAACACTCTCGAGGTGCGTACTGTCGAAGTCTACAATCAAGGGAAGGGTTCACCAGAGCATAAACAGATGGTTCATCACAAGGTGCAAACAAAGCCAGATTAGACTTTGCAAAAAAACATGCCAGACCACTTCTGCAAAAGCATTCTTTGGATTGCTGAGATTGAAATCAGCTTGTACCAAAATGATGGGAAGAGCTTATGATCCAAAGCAGACATCATCATTTGTGAAACCTGGTGGAGCAGTGTGTTGGCATGGCATGGCTTCCAGCGGCACTAGTGCAAAACTGATTTGGCAGGACTTTTTATTACAAAATGATGATGGCCCAAAACATCCAGCATCCATTGTTCAGAACATGGTCATATCTGTTGCTGCCTCAAAGATGAAGACTCAGGACTTGATATCTATTATTGTCTCTCCCCTCACAGGCCAGAGGATTATAACCTTGGTGTTTCTGTTATAACCTCCTTCCACACAGATTGGAAACGTTTGTTTCTGTTGCTGTCTTTCCTGTAAAAGGACTCAGACTCAGATCCAGTTTGATCTGCTTTTGCCTCTCCCTTGCAGGCCCTAACTTACTTTTCCTTTCCTTGTGGGTTGGAAAGTCAGAAATGTCTCTGTTACTGTCCCTTCAGGACAGAGACTCAGAATAAGGAGTGTTTTTTGGGAAGGTACTTCTTTCCCAGAGCAGAGGACACAGTGTGGCCCATCCTACGTTCCACTTGTGGAACCTATTTGCACAGTCCAAAAACATGAGTTTGTGTAAGATGTTGCACTACACATCACTGTCTCTGAGAATGCTTGTTTCTCAGAATAAGTATAAGATAAGATGTATGTGTTGTAGTTTGCATCAGTTTAAGGTTTGAGAACATGGTTATGAATGGATTTGGATGGAATTGCGTCACCATACCATACAGATGCACTGTCATCATGCAAAGGATCTTTGGGTCCCGAAGTGTCCATCAGTTGTACCCCATCCCCCCACCCTAATGCTCCCATGTCTGAATGTTTTGGATATATAAGCTATACCCAAATTAAAGAGCAGTTAATTTTATAACCCATTCCCAAGCCTAACTCTAACATCTCTAACAGCCCTAACACCTGACTGGTTATCAAAAATGCTATTTCAGCACCAAAAAAGGACCAGGATCTTTCTTTTGACCAACAAGGTGTAGGCGTTGAAATCAGTCTGTGTCTGTTTACAAAACGTGGACATTATGCAAAGTATGGGTTACTTTCATTTTCACTCCCTTTTGATCCAATTAACGTTCATCACTCTTTATTTAGGAAGCTTGGATATTATAAACAGCCTGGGTGCAATCATTCTGTAGATATGACTCGCAGGTGATTTATTTATTGATTTTTATTTTTTATGAAAAGCATATCATCTAATGTGTGACGTTCCCTTTACGTGTAAAAGGATATTTATGTGAATATGAATGGAGCCTGTAAATACATTACACTGAAGCAAAGTCTAGCAAAGTCTATAAGCATAATCACTTCCACATCTAAGCACTGTAGTGGAGAATACCTCTTGTTGTGCAGTGTGTTTTGCTAGCTGAGGAAGTTCACAGCAAACTTTATTTATTGTGCCCAGTAGCGTTGTTTTGCACTGAAGCAGTCTGTGCGATAGTGCCAGTGAGGTGAAGAAATTGTTTGTTTTACACAACAATCTACAGCTTTCAGATGTTGTGAAAAGCCGGCCTATTTGCTTTACAGTATCTGCCATACTACAAAAAATTATTCACATTGTTTGTAGCATGGCTTGCATATGCTATTGTAATGGCTCAGTTGTACAAAGTTTAAAACATATATATTATAAAATTGACAACCCTAACCCCAGTGTTGGAACTTGTATTTAGTTGTGTGAGAAAATAAAAATTACAATGTGTAACCAAGTTCTGTTTTTTAATCTCATTAAACACTCACAATGAAACTCAGTTCAGCCATGCTACAAACATTACCCCACATTGGTTGTAGTATGGCATGTAATGGCTCAGTTATACAAAGTAGAAACATATATATTGTCGCCACCGGGCAAAGACAACGCAACAAGGGAACTATGTGCAAGCCCCGAATGGTGGTGAAACAAGAACCAAAGTGAAAGACTCTTCGTCCTTTTTCCCAGTTGATAGGTGATCCGTGAAGCCAAGAAGGTCCAGGTGAGTGGTGCTGCGAGGCCAAGCGGTCACGGGCTGAAGTCTGGGAGGACAAAGAAACAGCGTTAGCGTCAACGTTATGATGACTGCCAGGGCGACGCTGATGAGCTACGGGGTTTCCCGCCAAATTTGCAGGCTGAGGTGGGGACCCTCCCTGCTGGAATGCCCGCCTCTGCTGAGCTTGTTGAGCTTGGGCCAGGTGTTCCCGGACTAATGGCATGACACGGTCGATCCTCTCTCTCATCTCGGCTACATGTTCCACCACTGTTCAATGGGCTCCCGGCTGCTGCTCCCAGGCTTCTCGGGTAACGTCGAGGAGGCCCCTGGGTTGGCGTCCGAAGAGGAGTTCGAAGGGTGTAAAACCGGTGGAGGCCTGGGGTACCTCACGGATGCCGAACAATACATAGGGGAGAAGACGGTTCCAGTTCTTTCGGTCTTCGGAAGCCACCCGCCGCAGCATTTGTTTCAAGGTCTGGTTAAACCTATCGACAAGGCCGTCGGTCTAGGGATGGTACACGGAGGTCCTTAGCTGTTTCACTTTCAGCAGCCGTCAGAGGTCTGCCATTAGCCGGGAAATGAATGGGGTCCCCTGGTCGGTCAGTATCTCGGAGGGGAGGCTGACCCAGCTGGCCAGCAGGAGCAGTTCTTGAGCTACGGCCTTGGATGTAGCTTTCCGCAATGGCATGGCCTCCGGGTACCGGGTGGCATAGTCCACGATGACCAGGATGTGCTCATGCCCCCGGCCAGACTTTGGCAGCGGCCCCACGAGGTCCATCCCGATCCGCTCGAAGGGCACCCCGATGATGGGTAGCGGAATGTGCGGGCTGGGGGGAGGCTTTTGGGGCGATGTCTGCTGGCAGGTCGGGCAGGCTTGGCAAAACCGTTTGACTTTGGCGTCCATCCCATTACCTGGACACAGGTAACGGGTAACTCTCCTTTTTCCCAACACTCCTGGCTGGATCAGGGTGATGGTACTGCCCAAATCCAACAGGGCAGCGTAATTTCGGACCTGGACCTCTACTCGGGTGCGAGGGCCAGCTCTGGGTGCCTCCTGATGGACCACACAGCAAGCCATCCAGGCTTTAGATGGTGACGACGGTGGTTCCGTGGGTATAGGCTCATCGCGGGGGCTGCCTGGTCGCTGTACTGGTTGCTGAGTGCCCTCTGGCGGCTGTCACTCCTGGACCACCCTTTGGGGAAATGGCTGTGCTCTCTCCCCTGCCTCCCGGTGGTAAGTCAGGTCCGCGTATCAATGGCTTTGATGAGGTCCTGCATCGCTCGAGGTTTTCTCATCCCGACGGCTTGCTTCATGGACTGGGGCAGATTTCGCAACAGCCGGTCTACTGCCACCCACATGGCTACCGTACCGTAGTTTTACACCAGTGATACAATCTGATATGTGCTATACAACCCTATAGAATACACAAAATACACATTCTCTCATGACTCTCTCTGTTCAGCCATGCAAAAAACCTTCCCCCACTGGTTTAACCTGGCTTGCAAATGCAAATGTACTAGCCCTCACAGGTAATAGCTCATTTGGAAAACGAAAGGAGGGGAACAATGTAGTCAACAGCGGGCCAGGTCCTGGATTTTATGCAAATTTGAGAATCTATCCATAATAAATTGTGCCTCACATGAGACGAGATCAAACTTTTGAGTTAGAAAGTTTTGGTTACATAAATGAAAAATGTTGATACTCATAATTTTCTTTCTCTCCTTACTATATTAACTGCAAACTCACTGCAACTACCGTCCAGAGAGCCTGTTCAAGTTCATATTCTTATCTATTAAAACTATCCACTTTTAATCTAGCTATTACTCAGACTTCTCTTAGCAATGCAGCTGTGGATAGAAAGCAGTTCAGTACTGCTCATCATTTTGATAATGAAGATTTTGAAAATGGATGGGGCCTTATCACACGGGGCAATTACTATTACTACACACTGGGCTACAACTATTAAGAACAATGCAACAAACGTGTTATTCGTGCAGGATTTCTATAGCCACAGTAATTGGGTGGAACTGGAAAAAACTGCTCATTTCAGCACCCTGATTAAACCTAAACTTCCTTTTGAAAATCTATCAGGTAATTTTTCTTTTCTGAAGTTATTTAGTTAGGGTGACCACTTTATCGATATATCGATGTTTTAGCGATATGGTCTTTGAATGAGAGGCAGTCAGTGAAGATAACTCCAAGATTTCTTAAAAAGTTGATGGGGTAATAGTTAATGTGTCCAGATGGATGGTGAAATCATGTTGTAAAGTTGGAGTTTCAGGGAAAACGAGGAGCTCAGTCTTTACCATGTTGAGCTGTAGATGATGTTCTTTCATCTACTCCGAGGTGTCCGCCAAACAGCCTGAGATACGTGCGTCTACTGTTGGGTCATCTGGTTAAAATTAAAGATAGAGCTGTGTGTCATCAGCATAGCAGTGGTAAGAGAAGTACTGAACTAAAGCATATTGAACTAAATATGCTTAATTTTACCCCATAGTTTTTTTTATTTAAAAATTAAATAAAATATAAACTCTTACTGTTTTTGAAAAAATAATAAATACTTAACTATTCCTTCACAGGCCCAGTCACAGAACATTATACAGCCTGGAGTCCCACTGAGTCTCAATTTTACAGTGGTTTCTAATGCTACAGGCAGTAACTACACTATCAGAGCTCGGACGGGCTAGGGCTTTAGTGTGTCTTTCCCCAGCTCTCTGACTCTGGGAACCGGTGGAAGCGCTCAAGGAAGTGTCACACTCACTGCACCTTCGGACACAGAGTCAGGGACAGATGTCACACTCACTCCGGGATCCACTGATCTGAATTATGTCACACTGCAACTCACTGTCTTTGCAGCAAATGCTGATTTCAGTGGATGTTAATCACTTTCCATGTGCCTTACTTTCCTCTGGTTTGTCATTCCTCATTGTGTGTGATTCTAAATAACATTTAGCACTGCATGTAACACTGTCCATTAGTATCTTTACTTGATCACCAAAGAAGATGCAATTCAAGGGGAGCGGAAGCTACAGTATTTTGAATACATGTTTTAAATAGTTAATAATAATAATCATCAAAGAAATTGCCTTATAAAACCTGTAATCCATTTTTTTAATTAATGATTAACTCTTGATGTTTTCTTGTGTTCACACATTACTCTTATTAAATGTCTTTATTCCAAGAATAATTAATACAATCATAAACATTGCTTAAATGTGTATTTCATCATCACTTAATTTTACCAATCTCAGATAACTAGCTGATAATTGAGATTTTTTTGTCTTAAAACCTAAAAACCTAAATTCTGACCTAAAAGTTCAATGCAAATGACACCTATCTACTGCATATAAAGTAACAATGATTTTAAGATCTGTCACTGTGAAGCACTGCCATGAAAAAAACTGCACTTTTTTGGTTTAGCCCCACTAATTGCAATTCATAAATCTTTGTCTCATTTACAACAGTTAAAACTGGAGTACAATTATCAATTCATAAATTAGGAAATTCCAAACATTTGGGGCAGGTTGGAATAAAATGGCAGAAACATTTCTGATTCAGTCAGTATGAATGTAGTGATTGTTTTAATTGAGCGATAAAAGCTCTCATTTCCTGTCTAATATGCTGACCATTGAGTTTTTGGCTTTGATTTGATTATGCAATGTTGTATACAGGAATGACCAGTTAACCAACAGTCCTGTTTTTTAAACAGGAAAGTTTGGTTTCATGTATACACTGTCTTATCAAAGGAATGCCAATCTTCATTCCATCCCTAATCATACTTAGTCTTATTTGGCCATTTCATGGTCTGTGTGGTTTGTAAGAGTGATGGTGGGGAATGAAGTAAAGCTGCTTTCTTTTGCTTTGTCTGACATTTTAACCGTTTCGTTGATTTGCCTTCTGAGGACAACGTCCTAAGTTTGCTGGCATGTTTTGTTGGTTCTGGAATGACAATCCTGCCAAGTTATAGCAAAAACCCTAATCATAGCCTAACACTTTTAACTAAAGGGAATTTATAAATTGATAACAATTGTATACAAGTCTGTAACATCGTACAAAACCTAAGCCTAACATTAGTCTTCACATCTGATTGGTTGTTAGAAGACCAACGAAAACTAAGTAGATCTTTATAAGACCAGCAAGACGTGGGGGAATGAAATCCATCTTCATTCTTTGTAAAAATCAGGTAAGATTGCACAAACCTGATTAAAACTTTTTTTTTTTTTGCTTTTGCTTTCAATCTTTTTTAGTACCTCCTCTTTATTTAGGGGATTTTAGATCATAAACATAGTGGATTTATTTTGTTGATATGGTACTAGGTTTATGTATTTATTTTTTTAAGAAAAAGTATATAATGATGGTTAAAACGGAGGATTGTAACATTTGATGCTGTCGCTTATTTGCTAGTGACCTTACAAGACTGACGTGTGCCATTGACGTCATATGTAACAGGATATAAATATACAAACGGAGCCTGCAAATGCATTATTCTTTAGCAAACCACAAGGTAATGTAAATTTTCTTTTTTACCCTTTTGCTTTTGTAATTGTCTCCTTGCATTTACTTAAGACAATTCTGGCAATGTGCATTATATTTATATAAAAAATTTACTACAGTTGCTAGATTACATTTTAAAAGTAATTTAAACTAAAACTGACACCTTCCCATCTATGGGTTATTTTGACCCAATGAATTGGGTTAAAATACTGTTGGGTTAAAAGTTACCCAATAGTT
>JAUCNO010000001.1:2102879-2117874 GCA_032353835.1 Enteromius viviparus | reverse complement strand
TCACCGTTAAGTGCAACAGATGCGCCTTAACACAAGAATGAGCTTCTCTCCCGTGTTGAACCGTGCGACCAAAAATAAAATTCGGTGCGACTGCCACTAGAGGGCGAATTCCGACAGTCGTGTCCGAAAGTCGTGTGCGCAGTGGAAAGGCAGCCGCAGCCGCAGCGCCTTAGACAAATGTGAATCCGTGTTCTAAATTATCTTGATGATTGGGTCATTCCAGCTCGTGAGAGGAGGGAGAGAGGCACAGGGCATTCTCCTCTGCCATTTAGACCATTTCGCTAAAACTTGCTAAGAGCATGCTGATGCCCAGCCAACAAATACGTTCCTGGGCACTGTAATAGACTAAATGCAAATTAGAGCATTGATCTCACAGAGCGTACTGCGACCATAGCATGTTGAGCCTCCTTCAGGATCGCAATGTTTCATCCCCTGAAAGTCTTTCTTAGGCAACGGCTCTGCCTCTTACAAATACAAAATGCTGAAATACTGGTTGCAGCTCTGCTTATGTGAAGGCACCCAGCGGCTGCAGAGAGATGTTCCACTCCACATTGTGTGCAGAACAAAAGTGATAGCAACACACGTCTCCATAAAGAAGATTGGGCGCGCTGCACGAGGGCTCACCGACCATGGGCATGTGGTCAGATGCAGAAAGCAGCTTGCACATCAACTGCCTGGAAATGCTGGCAGTATGGCACGCTTATCATGTTTTCCTGCCGCACTGGGAAAAACAAAGGCTCTTTAAAATGGGTTCAGACGCTATTTGCTAGCTTACTCCTCTATAGACCAGGACTGCCCCATAGGAGTAAACGCTCATTCAGCTAAGGGCCTAAAAAGGAGTTCAGCTAAAAAGGAGTTTTTCCCATAGTCTTAGCAGTACTCGTTCCCGTTCCTCAGGGTTTACGAAGTAACCTATCCGTTTTCGCTACATAAACTTCACTACCTGCAGGTACAAAAGGACCATGCACTTTTTTGCACTTAAAATTAAATAGAAATATATTTTTTATCATGTAATTATTTATTATTCATATATATTTTTTATTTTTAAACTATAAATATTTATAAATAAACTATAAATATTTATTATTTAAACTATAAATAATATTAAGAAAATTAATTATTATTATATTTAAACGCTTTCTGAAAAAGGTCAAACATTTTAGTTTTAGAAAATTATTAATATCATATCAGTCTTATCTTCCACCAATTTTAGGATGAAACTTGAATGTCTAGTGGCCATACTTATAGATCTCAAGAATCGAACCATTATTAATGTGTTTTAAAAGTTAAAAAAAAATCTTAAAACAATGGTATAATTTACCATTGTACAATAATAAACGAGCCAGTTAACAAGTTTACTTTAATTGATATTCTGTATGATGAACATGAGTTTAAGGCTTTAATGACATGTCAGTCTTCTTGTGTGTATGGCTAGATTGTGAAAAAATACCCATGAATTTAGTACTGATAAGGTTAAAAAATAAAAAAAATACATAACCCTTTTTTTTTTTACTTGCTCAGTGCAGATTTTTTCCTTTTACACCTCCAGATCAACAACAAACTGACTGCAACTGCTGTTCAGAGAGCCTGCTCAAATGCATATTCTTCCCTCTTAAAACTATCCGCTTTCAATCTGGCTGTTACTCAGACTTCCCTTAGCAATGCAGCTGTGGATAGAAATCAGTTCAGTACTGCTCATCATTTTGATAATGAAGATTTCAAAAATGGACGGGACCTCATCACACAGGGCATAGTTGCTGTGAAAGTCAATATCAAAAAGGGGAAATATTTGTCTGCCCGCTACAGTCTTGGGGCTGTATGTCATACTTTACAGGTATGTTTGTCCTGATCAGTTTCTGTAAATATGTGTATGAAGCTAATTATATTTTTGTGCTGATGTCAAGTCATGAAATTTAGAAGTGTTCAGTATTTTTAAGCAAAACATTGGCATTTTATGTAATTCTAGAAGATCCATTTTATCTTATGCACTTATCTAACACAAAAAATAAACATATGAACAATATAGCACTTGTATTTGAGGACTTCACAGGGTTCAGAAGTATACAGTATGTGTTTAACATTGACTTTGTCAATGATTTATTAAGAACTTCAATGGGACAACAAAGCAAGTTAGAAAATGAATGTGTTTTTGTGGGCAGGATTTCTATAGCCACAGTAATTGGGTGGAATTGGGAAGCACTGTGCCTTTCAACACTCTCATCAAACCTGAACAGCCTCTCAACAACCTAGCAGGTACTTAGCTGTATTTCTGTTTTCACTCTGCTGAATGTATCATTTGACTTTAATATGCCGAGTTGTTTGTATGTATTTCTAAATGGATACATTTCTAGGTTCAAATACAAAAACATGTAAAAGCTGTGATGGAGAAAACTGCGCTGATAACATTCTCCAAGAGGTACTACAGCAAAAGATATTAACTTCAGGATATTTCAACCTTTTTCTGTCAACAAAACCTGCAGGTAGGGAAGCTCATACATCTCATACATCAGCACGGTTGTGTCGCCGAACCTGAACATGAATTCCATCCTCATAGCAAGAATACCTAGCGACACGGCTACACTCATAAAAGATTGGTTTTAAGTGCTCCTATGGGTTATAAAATTTCCATATATTTTGGTTTTGGGAGTGAGCAACATGCATGTTAGGTTTTCTTGTAATATGCATTTATTTTCATCTAAGACTAAATTATATGTTTTTAATTATTTATTTTTCTAAACCCCTCTGGTGATTGGTCAATTTTCTTTTAAAGCAGTGTTTGTGAGCTTTTCCCCAAGTTTGCACAAGTATAGGTCTCCGCAGCAAAGTAATGGCCGTTACCAGATCAGGGCTTTTTACACCATGTTACCTGATAGTCATAGTGGGGCTTGGTTTAGGGGTAGGGGGATCATTTTGTTTGCATGATTGAGAAACAACCAGAAATTGAGAAACACCAACTTTTGCTCTGCAGAGAGCTCAATCTCATGAAACAGCTTGGGATTCGTTTTAAGGGTTGATGTATTTGGTGAAATGCAGTGTGCAAAACAACACATTATTTTCCACTTACTTTACATTTTAGTTCTCCTCTAAGCCCTGCCTCCTTAAACGAGTCAATTTTTATAAAAGCTTATTGTTCTAAAAAAGCGAGGTATGCTCTGATTGTTTAGCATTTATTGCATCTAATGGGACTTAAGTACTGTCTTTTTACGCCTCTCGTTGCATTGTGCATGTCTCCATTTTTATTTGGCAAACCAACAAACAACAGACACTCCCCTTCACTGCTCAAAACCCGCATTTGAATGATAAGTAGCAGGTTCTTTTAATAAGAAAATGTAACTTAAAGGTTGTGAGTCAAGACTGTTCTTGCAGAGGTAGAATTGTTACACTCTGTGGTCTCTGTACACAGCCAGCATAGTGTTTTAGAGGGGTGTGCAAGTCATAACTTTTATAAAGAATATCTCTTTGGTTTTGAGACTTAAGTCTTTGAAACTAGCTTGTAAAAACTCTAAACTCTGAAGACAAAGGAAAATCATCATAGGACCCCTTTAAAAAATGACTCATTTCAATGATTAGTTGACTCTTGAAAGCCATTAACTTTATACACGTGCACTTTGGGAAACTTTTGCAGGATCTTTTCATTCACTTAGAACTGTGTTGTACCTTGAGGCACAACAAAATATATTTTACTCCCTCAGGCAAGTGTAGTCATGGCAGTGCCCTTGACAGGACCAGTTATAGAGAACCTACTGGAGGCATCAATAAGGATGACATCAGCTCGAGTCATGGTTTTCTTCACCTCCGTGCTGCTGAAATGGCCATCAATGCTACTATAGAACTGCTGGAGGACATACGACTGGCTTCAGGCGATGTAGCCTTTTTTCGGTATATAAGACCTTTGGTCTTCTTCATCCTTTTCTGCTGCTAAAGTAGCTATTAATGCAACACACAACAATGTTTTTTGGAAGCCATGTAATTAATAAGTTAGTCATACCATCAGTCATATATATCAAATATCACTAACACCCCTGCTGAAAAAAACTGTATATGCTGGTTAGGTATTTTATAGCTGGGATGCTGGTTTAAGCTGGTCATTTTACTGGTTTATCCTAGTCCTTTGCTGATTTATGCTAGTCACGTGTTGGCAAAGGAGCAGCATGAAACCAGCAAAGGATCGGCTTAAACATCCCAAAACATACCTAATCAGCATATGCTGTTTTTCAACAGGACCTTTCTCAGATTCAAATAATGATGATGATAACCTTTATTACCTAGAAATCTATAGTTATGGCAAAAACATTAGGCCAACACTGATAGAATTATTGCCTAACATTTGATTCTCTCCCCTCTCTCTCTTTCTCAGACTGATGGGCCTCACTCAAACTTCAGTTCTGGCTTTTGTGTTTGATACCACAAGCGCTTTGTCAAATTACATGACAGATGCCAAGAGTCTGTTCATCAGTATCATAGACAGCAGAAAAGGAACATCAGAGGAACCTTCTGAATACATTCTAGTCCCGTTTAATGACAAGGGTAGGGATATTGTGCAATATATGCAGTACCTTATTTTTTCACATTTTGTTATGTTGCGTTAAAATGTTAAACTTTTCCCTTGATAAATCTACACCCCCTCGCCATAATGACAAAGCAAAAAATTTATTTATCACAACTTTGCAAATTTATTAAAAAGGACACATTAAAAAATGACAATCTACAAGTCTTCATACCCTTTCCAGTTTCACTGAATTGTCTTTGAGATGTTTCTATGGTCTGACTGAAGTTAACCTGGGGCAAATTCAGTTTATTAGACATGATTCGGAGAGGCACAAACACCTGTCTATATAAAGTTTATCAGCTGAAATGGATGTCAGAGCAAAGCTAAGCTATGAGGTCAAAGGAATGGCCTGCAGAGGGCTCAGGATTGTGTTGAGACAGATCTGGGGAAGACTACAAAACAAATAACATTTAGAAAAAAAAAGTTGAAGGTTCATAGGAGCATTTGACCTCCATAATCCTTAACGGATAAAGTTTGAAACAGTCATGACTCTTCCTAAATCTAGCCCAAACTGAGCAATCAAAAGAAGATTTATGTCGGAGAAAAAAGGAATTTAAAGCAGTTTACAAATGTGAGAAACAACAAAATGTAAAAAAAAAAAATTCTGACTGTGAGACCCAGGTACTGGGCCTCGGACATGGCAAGATGGCATTTGCGGGGGTTGGCGGTGAGCCCGGCCCTCCGGAGATCCGACAGCACCCTCCGGAGTTGGTCCAGGTGGTCCTCCCATGCCTCCGAGTGAATCACGATGTCGCCGATGCTTCCTGGTCCTCCAGGACCCGCACTTGGTCCCAGCAGTGCTTCAATCAGTCGTCCTCTCGCTGGGCCACCCTGAATCGCCCCCTCCCGTGACTTGCTGGAAAACATCATAAAACGGGTTAGTATCACGAGAGGAGGACTCATCATCTCTCCCGCTGTCCGTTGTTAAGAGGGTCTTCCTCCGGCGAACACCCTGCGATGGCTGGCCGTGACGGTGGTGTAGGGGTCGGGACGGCTGTGTGGCAAGGGACAGGGCTTCTTTAAACCCCGGCCAGTCTCGACCTAATAACACAGGAACAGGTAAGTCATTAAACGAGCCCACCTCTAACCTCCAGGTTTTTCCTCCTTTTCGCAGGGACACGAGGTAGGTCGGGACCTGCTTTGTGTCCCTGTGCATACACGTAAGGAGAAGTTCTCCATTGGAGACTGGCCGGGGTCCAAGCACTTCATGCTGAATCAAAGTGATGGCGCTGCCTGAATCCAGCAGCGCAGCATAGTTACGGCCCTGTTCTTCGATCCGTGTGTGGGGACCGGCCCTGGGTGCCTCGCGATGGACCCCACAACCGGCCATCCAGGCTTTCGTCGGCGGGACTGGCGGGTCCGTGGGCATGGTCGCTGTACTGGCCGCTGGGCATCGCTCGTGGACCACCCTTCGGAGATAAAGCAACGCTCTCTCCCCCGCCTCCCGGTGGTAGGTTGTGTCCGCCAGCTCAATGGCTTCCACAAGTTCCTGCAGGGTCCGGGGTCCTTTCATTCCAGCCCCCTGTCTCATCGCCCAGGGCAGCGAGCATAACAGCCATCAATCGCCACCCGCTCAGCCACCTGTCTGGACGAGGGATCGCCTTCCGCAACCAGTGTTCGGTCAGCTTCAGTTAGTTGGTGGCTTGGGCTCGGGCTGGCTGGCGGGGTTTAAATTCGTGAAACTGCTGAGCAGCGACGATGGGCGACAGCCCCAACCGAGCCAGGACTTCTCTTTTTGATGAATCAAAGTCATTTAAATCCTCTCTATTTAGTGAACAATACGCTCTTTGGGCTTCTCCGGTGAGTAAAGGAGCCAGCACCATAGCCCAAGCATGACACGGCTACCTCTCTGTGTGAGCCACAGACTCAAACATTTTGAAGTAGCACTCGACATCATCATCGGCTGTGAGTTTTGGAACAAGGCGGGCGGCGGCAGCGTGCCTTCAGTATGGAGACAGTGCTCATTTTACCAGCTCCTTGGGCAGTATTTAAAGCAACCCGCTCCCTTGACCGATTGGCCCGCGGTGATTGTATCCAGGTGCTCCTGATGATTGCCAGGGCGACACTGATGAGCTGCGGGGAATCCCGCCACAGTATGAACACTTTCTGTATAGGCACGGTGTGTGTGTGTGTGTATTTACATGGTTTATGAGGACACACATTTGCATAAAGAGATGGGTATGACATTTTCAGTGTCCCTGTAATTCTAAAGGCTTAAAAAGATACTAAATTGTGTTTTTTTTGAAAATCTAAAAGTGCACACAGTTTCCTGTAAGGGGTAGATTTAGATGTAGCATCACTGTAGGGCAATAGCACGTACAGTTTGTACAGTATAAAAACCATTATGCCTATGGAGTGTCCCCATAAATTACAAAAACGTGTGTGTGCATATATATCTATCTATGCTGTATTAATATAAATTTGAGATTTGGATAAGGACACTAAATGCAATTTAGTTCCATAACATTTAGAAAGTTTTTTATGTAAAAGTACTAAATAAAATGAATCTAAAATATTGTTCATTTATATTGTTTTATACATCCACCACAGTTTACAGATCTTTAGTGACATTTTGTGTCTTACACAGATTTTGGACCTCTGATAAAAACTGGGGATGCAGATACATTCAAAGAGAAAATTAATTCCCTGTCAGCATCTGTCAGTTCAAACCCAGGGATGTGTCTATCAGGATTGCTGGTGTGTGTTAATTGTCTTTTAGACAGTGATATAAACCTTCATTCAGCCTAAGAAAAGTTCACAATGAAACCATTACACATTAAAAAACAAATGGCGAAGTATTTATTTTTAAAGTTCAGATTTTAGAAAAAGTTATTGTGGTAAACATTACTAATGTTTCTGTCTTGTTTGTTTCATTGTTTAATAAATCTATAGCTGACACTGACAAGAGCCCCTCCATCATCAGATATTTTTGTTTTCACTGATGGTGCAGCAAATGACATAGGATTAAAAAGAGCTGTAGAGGCCATGATGCAAAACACTCAGTCAAAAGTGAGTGCCTGCAGAACTGGATGCTTTGTTTTTTCAGATATCAATTGTGTTAGAGATACTTTGTCTTAAGATTTTTCTTTCTTGCTGTACTCCAGGTCACTTTCCTGCTGACAAACTCAGCACGCAGTCAGCAGAATGTCTCATTATCAAAATCATTGTCTCAGTTAGACATACAGTTGTACAGAGACTTGGCCCATATTTCAGGTGGACAGACCATAGAAGTTACAAATGCTTCTCAGGCCACAGCAGTCATTAAAGATGGGATCACATCCGATCTGGTATGTTCCAACAATGTTATTTTATATATTGCCAATATATATTAACAATACTTAAATACTTACATTGGGCACAGGATTTACTAATTCATTCTCTAATAGTAAACAAATTAGTAAATCGTGCTCACAATTTATCAAATCAAGGGAACAAAATAGTTATTGTTTGCAGGTTTTAGAACATTGAGGAAAGAATTAGTAAATTGTGCACGATTTATTTTTATTTATTTATTTTTTTCTGGTCATGTGCGGGGCTCCATAAAACTGCTTAAGTTAGGGGGAATCTCTGTAGTGCTCTAATGTGTTGTAACTTGTTTTTTAAAGGTGACAGTTCTCCAGGTTGAGAGAAGTACACTCAAGGCAGAAAACTTTTCATTTTTGCTGGATCCAACTTTGTCCAACGTGACAGTGTATCTCTCTGGAGAATCTGCAGTCTTTACCCTCTACAGCCCTACAGGTATGGCAACACATCCATGAACAGAATGCTAAACTACAGCACTATACAGCATGTGCTCAATTAGTTTCATGATGTTTAAAATGACACTCCAATGAATGAAATTTCTCTTAATTACTCGCCCTCAGGCAGTGCAAGGAGGTTTTTTTGATGAGCACAGATTTAAAAAAAAATAATTTCATAAAACATCTCTCTCAGTTCATATAATGCACGTAGAAACTGTAGGATCCCCAAAGCTGGTGCTTCAAAAACCACACAAAGAGACACAATGGTAATCTAAACGACCACAGTCTTCTGAAGCCAGGGGCGTACATTTTGTCTAACTGCTAGTCTCAAAGTGCAATCTCAAGGTACACAAATAATACAGCTAAAATTGTACTTTAGGAAAAGTATACACAGACATCTTCAAGCTGTTGTGGTCGTGCCACAATAGTGGTATTGTTTTTGGTAGCATTATTATCGGTCACAATGTTGCCAAGTCTGCGGTTTTCCCCTTCAACCCTCCTTGAATTTCCGCCTATTTCTGAGGTTAATTATTAAAAAACATTGTTTCTGGCCAACTGTCATACATCGGTGGTGGCATGAGATTGCAGATAGAATATATACACATGGATGCAACTCTTAAGGTAATTATACGCTTTCTTGCCCAAATCATCAGGTGTGTCTCAGTCAGGTTCAGTGGCAGATGGTCCTCTGGGCAGCATCCTGACTGTAGGGAATCTAAAGAGAGTAAAACTCAACTCTTCTAACCTGACGGGAGAATGGAAGATTAGTATTGATTCTACAAGCTCCTACAGTCTTAAAGTTATTGGTAAAGTTTCTACATTAATAATGGGAGTAAAATACTCCTCTCTTATGCATTGACTTAATTTCTCCTTGTTTGCTAAAGCAAAATGAATGCCTTTATGCCACAATTCAGAACTCCTTCAATTGTGAATACAGGTCAAAGTTCTGTGGACGTCCTCTTTTACTTTGTGGAGATAGTTGAGGGAGGTCATGGAGACTCATGGGGACAGATTTTCACCCGCCCTTTTATTGGTACAACATCATGCATTACCCATCCATATTCATATATTTTATATTTGACAACATATATATTTTTAATGTCACCAGAATTTGCACTGGGTTCAAGTTTTTATGCAAATTTGATAAATTGACTAACATATTACTGCTTGGCTTTAAAGTAACTTAGGTATGAGTCATCTTGACACTATTGACAATAGATGTTTTTCATGCCTAGAAATTATGCAGCACCTAAATAATTTTGTTCATCTGATCAGGTCGGAATGCTACTTTCTATGTCTCTGTGACTGGAAGAGATTCAGTTACAGTGACTGACGTGCTTCTAGTTGAAGCTTCAGGATCTGATGTTGTCAGTGGAACGATCAAATCAGTCGGTGCAACAGACTTCCTGGTCAACATAGACAGAATCCCAGAGGGAGCGTTTGTCATGCAGCTCAAAGGACTGTTGAATGACTCGTCTGTGGTTAGTCGATTCCAGAGACAGTCACCCACCCAACACAAAGGATCCAGAATAACAGTCACGGTAAATAATATCAATAGCAAAATGTTGGGTACACAAATAACTGTAATTTGCAACAGTTACTAAACAAAATACACTTAATTTTACATAACAGTTCGGAGCAAAAAGTGTAAACTCATCACTGTATGTAAATAAATAATATATATTTCCCACAGGCCCAGTCACAGAACATTACACAGCCTGGAGTCCCATTGAGTCTCAACTTTACAGTGGCCTCTAATGCTACAGGCAGTAACTACACTATCAGAGCTCGGACTGACCAGGGCTTCAGTGTGTCTTTCCCCAGCTCTCTGACTCTGGGAACCGGAGGAAGCGCTCAAGGAAGTGTCACACTCACTGCACCTTCAGACACAGAGTCAGGGACAGATGTCACACTCACTATTGAGGCTGAAGCTCCGGGATCCACTGATCTGAATTATGTCACGCTGCGACTCACTGTCTCTGCAGCAAATGCTGTTTTCAGTGGATGTTACTCACTTTCCATGTGCCTTACTTTCTTCTGGTTTGTCATTCCTCATTGTGTGTGATTCTAAATAACATTTAGCACAACTGTATTTTAAAATCCTCACTTGACTTGAGCTGTCCTAGGTAAAAGACCCTTTATTATTAAGGAATAAAGGTTAAGGTTAACTATTCAAATTTAACTTTTCACTTTGTATGTGAACAGGTGTGTTTGGGGTTAGTTTTTGATTTCATAATGTAGTATAAACTCTTGATCTTTTTGAATGTTTATTAAAGACAAAGTTCACATAAGGGGCATCAGCACTGTGTAAGCTGTCTTGTATTGATTTTGCTTTTTTACAATAGCTTTTTTTACAATGGCTTTCAGAATGGGTTCTGGGAAATGTTGTTGTGGGCAAAGTAAGTTATACATTGTTATGCATAACAATGTGTAACTAACTTTGCCCATAAAATATGGGTCATTAACAGCTGTCAAGGAAACTAGTGTGTGTTTGCTATGGTTAGACCTAACACAAGGTTTATGTAATTGGAAAAGGTCACAATCAACAATAGTGTTTGATAAGGAAGTAAGTACTGACATTCTTACAGCCACACACTTACGGAAAGGATTATGTTACAATTCATTATTTACTCTAAAAGTACATGACGCTGACATTCATCACGTGTGTAAAGGTGTATAAATAAACTGACAGAAACTGCAAATTAGTTATGGTATGCACGCAAATCTGAGGAAAGGTAATCAAACAACTGTCTAATGAATTTATTTGGTAGTAATTGTATAGAATGTAATAATTTTTTAGATTTTTTTTTAAGTTAAAGATTAAGAATGTACAAAATAGATTTAAAATTTGGTGCAGGACACTACAGGCAGAACTTTGCTTTGGTCAGTTTCGAGATTTTAAGCTATTCGGCTTTTTATAAAGTGTTGTTCAGACTATTGAAAGCATTCAAAATACACTTAAGTTTTTATCTTGTTTCATTTGATTTAATTTTATTTTTTCTGTAGCGTAATTATGATACATAATTTAAAATATGTTTTTTATAAGATATATAAGTCAAACTTTATATTTATATTCTTAAAATATAGTTTTTTTCTGTTATCACTATGTTCTGATTTATGTAAAAAGAGATAACTAAAATCCACTCAGTACTACCATAATATTTCTAAAAACTCGTTAACAATTCAATCAGTAAACTGTATGGTTATTTTTATTTTATTTTTGTTTTTTAATAATTGACTGTCGAGGGATTAAAGTTTCAAACGGTACATTTTTTTACAGAACCTCTTCTTGTGGACAGTCATGGTTTTGCTGGTTGTAGTGGCTGTATTTCTCCTTTGTGGGACCCTGCTTCAACCCCCTGAAGTGGCAGCATTCAAACCTCTCTTTCAGGATGGCTCCCTCACCCATCGAGAAATTACTCAGATGGCCATCCTCCGCAAGACAGCAGAAGTGTGTCGTGATATAGCCACTGCCCAGGGACGCGACTTCACACTGCCTGTAAGAAAAAGACATGGGAGTAAACCAAATGAATTCACATTTTTCTATCACACTATCATAAGAAGCAAGAAGGCGTTCGTATTCATGTGCGAGTTCTTTATTGTAGTCGATCAGGAGCATACAGGCGTGACGTAGACACAGCGATAGAGTAGTCAGAGTCCAGGCGTAGGTCAGAACCAGGGCCGGATTAACATGGCCAGGGGCCCCTAGGCTACAGGTTGCTGCAGCTAGTAAATTAGGCGCGGTCACTTTAAGAAACTGCATCCAGTACAATGATGCACACGCAACTTCTTTCTGCTCAAAGTACTTAACTATGTATTTGTCGTTAAAAGAGCAAGAAGAGCAAGGCCCTGATTATGAGTAACAAAATGTCAGTGATTAACAATCCCAAAAGAGACTTTTTTTTAACAAATTACAGTCATTCCTCAAATGAGTCCTTGAGACGAAGAACCATACAAGTCCAAATTTTCAAATTTTGAGTAATAAGATTTTTTTCATTTGGATTGTGAATATTATATTATATATATATTGAAGATAGACAACAAAAGCTTCTAAATTCTAAGGAGATAAAATTTTTCAGTGTCAGAATTATAAATCAAAACTTATTGTTTAGTCTTAGTTTTAATACATTAACAGAAACTTTTTTTAATATTAATACTAAGCATTGCTTTCAAGTTTATTATTATTATTATTTAAAAACAGGCAATAACAATGATTTATTAACAATAAACAAATAAATAAATACATCAATAATACATACAATGCAAACAAACATCATAGCTAAATATTACACAACATATCACAAGGCATATAAGATAATTTACTCAAATAAACTACTTCAAACTGTTCTCGCGCTCCGCCATCTCACGATATAAATACATATATAAACAAATAAACTGTGCTTGTCGTAGTTTACACAGGACTGGAGGGAAATGTGCATTGATATTAGCCTATATGGCATGTGGTTTATTTTGATAGCCTGTTTTTGTGGTGTTTGGCGCTGTTCAGAGCGTTCAGAGAGAGCGCTTAGATCAGCGCACGTATAGGCTAGGTTCTTCCACACACCTCTTTCGGTGGATTTTTCACGGATTTTTGTTTTCCTCTTCGATTCAAGTATGGTTTCCCAGCATCCCTCAAAGCCTTCCTTACTTCGTCCTTCCATTTTTTCATTTCGGCTCTCCTTCTTTTGCCGAGGTTTTGCCTTTTAATGTCCGAAGCGCACATGACAGCGAGCAGGGCTGCTATTCTTCTTAGTGGACATAGACGGTTTTTCCACGTGACGCTATTTTAATGTTTAAAAGGCTGACTCTTGGTTGTGCGAAAATATCCCCAAACTTTCTTTATACAAAGTTCACACATGGTTATCTCATTTTTAAATTTTTTTGGACTTACGGTTCTTCGTCGCATGCATTCAATTGAGATAATTCAGGAAGATTATTTTTTTTAAAAAGTATTTTGCGGTTTTTGCGCCGCTTCTCCACGCTATAATCGCTATAATAGCTATAATAACTATAGCACTGCCTGACTGGCATTATAATACATTGGGTCAGAATGCTAAGCTGGAGTGGACCGCCTGCCTGGTAGAGGTTGACAGCGATTGACTGTGGAGCTGTGTGGCTGGCCGGGTGTCCATCTTCCTGGCTTCAAACCAAACTTTCTATACACGGATGATCTCTTGGTGTGAGGTTTTTCTTCTGCTGTGCGTGCTGCCTGTGTGGCCAACGGGGGACGGACGTGGAGCCTGTGTGGCTGGCATGATGAACTACTCGGTGTCTCAACTGAAGGAATATAACAACTGCAACACTCCAACATGCATAACAACTATTAAAGAACTTGGACTCTTACGTCGGTGCCGCTATATCCACAGAGGTGCTCGGCGAAAGTTTGTTTACTCCCGATCTGGCGGCTCGATTCCCTCCATCTGGACAGCTGAGCGCCCGGTCACAACCCGATCTGGCGGAACCATTCCCTACATCTGGGCAGCTGTGTCCCCTGTCGCACCTTCATCGCGTCATCAGAGCACTGATACTCTGTGGACTAGTACTACTGGAGCCACTGCAACAGTGCCACACATGAAGTCTGACAGAAAACGTGGAGTGGATTCCAGCCTTCTTTGGACTAGCTGTGCTGGAGTCGTTGCAACAGCATCATGCACGGAGCTTGATAGAAAACGTGGAGTGGATTTCAGCCTTCTTCGGTCAGTACAGAGACAAACTGCCTCATCTAACATGAAAATCGAATTGCTTAATACTCAATCCCTTACAAATAAATCCTGTCTCATACATGATCATATCTGGGAGAAAGGTTTGGACATAATGTGCCTCACCGAAACTTGGCAACAGCCAGATGTTTTATCTGTTTTAAACGAGACTTGTCCCCCTGGTTACTGCTATCTGCAAAAAGCCCGTAATACTGGCCGTGGTGGCGGCCTGGCTGTCATCTATCGCAGCCATCTGGATTTGTCTCTTCTTGCCATTCCTGCGTTGTCTTCATTTGAATGTTTGGCATTTATCTGTAAGCCCCCTCTTTCAATGACAGTATTACTAATCTATCGGCCACCAAAAATTAATTCAGGTTTTATCTCTGAACTGTACAACTTACTTTTAACTTTTTGTACAAATTCCTCCAAAATATTAATACTTGGAGATTTTAATATCCATATTAATAACCCTCTCTGTCATTTTGCTACAGATTTTATGCAGTTATTGTACTGCCTAAACCTGAAACAGTGTGTCAATGTGCCCACACACAACAGGGGGAACATCCTTGATTTGGTCATTACTGACTCTGCCCCTCTAAGTGTGCCACTTGTATACGATTTGGGTGTATCTGACCATAAGGTCGTTTCCATGGAGCTGTCCTTTCTGTCTCCCTATGCTAAGCCTAAGCGTGAAATACGGTTCAGAAATCTGAAGAACATTAACACAAGGGACCTGACTGAAAGTCTCCAACATCTCCATTCTGAAAATGTCTCATCAGCCACCGAAACTGTGGAACTTTATAACAGAACATTGAGTAACATCTTAGACTTACATGCACCGATCAAAGTCAGAACTGTTACATTTAACCGCTCAGCTCCCTGGTTTACAAGCAACCTGCGAAAAATGAAGGCTACTGGACGTGCCCTTGAACGGCGGTATACAGCGACTGGACTCACTGTACACAAACTGGCTTATCGGGACCATCAAAAAGCTTACTCAAAGTCCC
>JAUCNO010000001.1:2056484-2094530 GCA_032353835.1 Enteromius viviparus | reverse complement strand
TTTGGATTTGTCAACCCAAAACTAATCCTGTAACTCTGAGTTTGTTTAGCCACCATCATGGTACAGGCCCCTGGTGTTTTACCTTGGACCCGCCCTAAATGAGTCATCATCAGACCGAGACACAAAGACAAGACTCCTAAGAGATCAAGGTGTTTTGTTGTTGAATGTATTAATGAACATAGCAGTAGTCATTTTCCCCCGACATCTGAGTGACTAAAGACGCGGAGGATTAACGTTATGTTTGGTTCTGAAGGGAAACGTGAAATGCATTTATGTTCGCGCGAATCATTCATGATCCAGTCTCACCTACAGAAGTAGTGAGTTTAATGTCTTGTAATGAATCTTTGCAAATCGTCTTTTCTAATAATGTTATGGCTAAAAAAAGATCCTCTGAGAGTGCCTCGAAAAAAAGGGGTGGAGTCAACGGAGCTCATGAAGATTTAAAGGGGAAGTACACAGAACAGAGTGGTTTCTAAAGAGCTGTTTTTGAAAGGGTAACTATCTTTGAAAAATTTTAAAACAAACGATATTACAAACTTTCCATTAAGACCCTAAAGATGCACATAAGCTAGTGGAAAATTGGCTTTGTATGACTCCTTTAGAAAGAAAAATTTTTTTTTTTTTGCTTTGCAATCAGAAATAAAATAAATATTAAAATATTTTACATTTAAACAATTAAAATAAAAACAGTTAATTATATTACTATTTTTAACAGCAAATAAATGTAGTCTTGTTGTGCATGTTGTTTTTTAAATGTACAAAAATACATTTAAAAATCAAGTGAAAGACAAATTCCCAAAACTGACAAGACAACACATAAAACAAACTGAAAGAATCTGTAACTTTGAAACTTATGTGTACCTGTATATTGTGTCTGAAATGAAAACATTTTAAAAAGTGTCCTATTACTAGCATAGTGCACCCTCATCTACTGAGGTGATTCCCACGCCAAGGTCAAACGTCTCGAATAGCAAAAAAAGGACAAGCATATAAACAAACACTTTCCAAATCAGCTACAGCACAGTAGCACCTTCTACAGAAGTGTATATTTCAACATGACTTTCAAAACATAGTCTGTGTGTTTTCTTGGATATCCAGAGAAGAAATCCGTGCAACTTTCAGTGATGCTTTGCAATATACAGTATGAAAATATCTGATGGGTGGGTCACTCCAAATATGTTGTTATACCAAATTGACCAGAACAACCCACAATGATCTGAATAGTCAGCGAGCAGATCATGCCAGAAAAATTCCCCACAAACACTTAAAAAAAGAACAGACCTGAACAAAGTGGAGAAAAAGATGGTGGAAAGAAAACCCTGCAACAAGCTGAAAACAACAGCGATAAGGCACAGAAAACATGCCGAGGGCATGAGGAAGGTAGAGGCTGATGACGAATAGAGCGAGAAGAGAGAGTGAGCGAAAGAGTCTCTACTGCCAGATTAGCGTCTGTCGTAACATTATCTCACTGCTGATAGGAGCAGGAGCTGGAAAGAGCAACCATTAGGGAGGAAGACAAAAAGTGAAGGAGGGATGAGAGAGGAAGGAGGGGGAGAAGGATAGAAGACTTTATGGCTGGAACAAGACGGACCTTTTACCACCACACACTAAAAAAAAAAAAAGAAGAGAGTAAGAAAGACAGGCAAAAAGCAGGGACAATAAAAAAGTGGTGGAATATTGTGAGGCCACAAAAAAAAAGGAGTGAACACGACTAAAAGGGAAAAATAATGAACAGAGAAACAAGATATTTTAAAAAAATACAGGCCATTTAAGCCATCATTTCTAGGGTTTGATTCATTCATGTTATCCACTACCATTTGAAATACTGACAAGCTTGTTTCATATTTATATATAAGGGTAAAACAAGACTTACAATCAAGATTTAGGCTTTAGATATAGTCTAAACATAGAATATCAAGTTTAAGCACTTCAACTATTATTTAACAAAATTTATAGTGCACAATTGTGAGAAATCTACTGCTCAGTGATGTAGAACTAGTTTACATGAGGGTGTAAGCGTACGGTTTTCTGATCACAGAAATCATCATTTAGAGCGCTAATACTTGGATGTTTGAGCTATTATTTTCCCAACAAAATAATGCCACTTATATAATGATGTCGTCAGGGACTGTTTTTTGTTAAAAAGATTTTACTACTAGGGTGGAGATTTAAATGAATGTCAAAAAATGAAAATTGGCACCCTCATATCATTCCAAACCTGTTCTACAATATATAGGAAATGGAGGTGATTAAATTATGACAATTACCTATTTTGGATGAACCATCCCTTTTATAATATGGACAAATTGAAATCCTATAAACTGTCCCAAGATATATATGAACCTCAGACGACCTGTGTAAATTCTCTTCTATTTCTGCAAACATCACTATAGTTTCTTACACAACCTGAATAAGGAAATTGTTTTCATTTGTCCTGCTCCAGTCTTAAAACCCCCTTCCCTCGCTGATGTTCTCTTCTTGACACACACCAGACATCAGAGGGGCTGAGAGAGAATGCCTGGCATTCCTGAGGCAGAGCCAGAGCGAGGGCCGAGCTTTGAGGGAGGACTGATCCTCCTCAAGCCTCACACCTCCTTCTCAGTGCTGGAATGCAGCTCCTTAACCTCTGTGCGTTTTATTCAGACGAACAAACAGTACACTGCAGAGTAGGCTGAGGTACATGAAAACACACGGCTTGATTTAATTTTCTCCTTTACCTGATAAACTTAGGTGGTGCAAATGAGGAGGTAACAGGGTTGAAGTGGCTTTGGTGATGAGGCCAAGTACCTAATCTACATATTTTCAATCTAATATGGAGATTAGGCAGTGGTGGAGGAAGCCAAGATTACTGTTGTGGTTTCAAGGTAGTAGATGACAACAATCTTGAACTACCGTACACTTCAAGGTATCACTGTTGTAAATGTAAAGTATGCCTAGATTAGCTTAAAAGTCTACTGTGATGCAGAGTTTTTGGTCTCTGATCAAGCTCTACATTTCAGCTTCCAGAGTGCAATAGTTAGGTTCCAGAAGTAAAAACTTGTTCTCCACTGAGAAACTGAATTTAAATGATAACTTGATGGACGTATTGTGAGCTCCAAGGTTGTTAGTCTATTGTATATGCTTATGTTGAAGCCATCTGTTTTTATTACATTACATTACATTTATTACAATATTTTAACTTAATATAATTGTGTTGAACAGTTAAAGTGGTGACTAAAAAATAAACAACCCACAAATAAAAACCTCTGTCAATTATAGGGCACAGCCAACACCACAACCTATAGTCACAATGCTGTAATATATATATTTATTACACGGCTCTCTGGAATGCTTGATTCTGATTGGTCAGTTGAGACGTTTGCAGGTTCGTTCTTTTCGAATAATAACCGCTCCAAAGTAATAACGCATAGCCGGGACTACTTGTGTGTTTAAATCCCTCCGCGCCAATGAAGATTACCGTTTGGCGCCACCTTGTGACAAACACTGGACAACATAAGGTGCAATAAATAACTAAAATACATCTGTTGTTATATATTCATATGTAGATGTTATAAATTGTCTTACAGTTGAATGTAAGTGACGTGGTGCTATATCGTTTCGCGGAAGGATGAAAATAAAAACAAATACGCCAATAAAATGTTTCAAGTTGTGATTCCTTATGTGGCAAGTAGCCGTGAAATAAGCGGGATAATATACAGGCAGCCGGTAGTTATCGCGAAATAAGCCCCTTCAGCGTGATACAGGATGTGACGCAATCACACTGTTGGGGCTTATTCCTGCGATAACTACCGTCTGCCTCTACATTATCCCTTACATATATATACACACACACACATACAGTATACACATACATACAAAGATATCCAACCTGATTGTGATTTACAATGCTTCATTTGATTATACTTCACAGTCTTGTACCTTTGTCTTTTTTTCTGATTTTCAAACAATTATTTTTGAAATGATTTCAAATAAAAGTTTGTAACGTTACGATTCACCTCATAGCTGGTTGGTTTCTTTTATTGCTTATTATTTAATAAAGGCTTTTATTTAATTATAAAAGGCGAAATAATCTGCAAAAATGAACAAATTAATGAAATGCATTTGTTTGTGTTGCACGCCGTCTCAAATCATGCTTAAAGAAAGTACTCGAGAAACTGCAGTTTCCACTCTATATGCTTTCCACTTTGGAACAAGACTGTGACACATTCACGTTATATGATTGACTGATTTTCACGTAGAAAGGGCAACTGTACACCGCATTAAAAGTATTTATCATTCATGTTTTCATATCCATTTGCAAAACTCAAAAAATGAACAAATGAAATTATTTATGAGAGCAAAGGCACCCCCTGGTGTTTCAGGGGCTCTATGCAGCTTGCGTATTTTGCGTATAGGGAGAATCGGCTCTGACTAACTGCATGTAGTGGACACTAAAGATTTTACATCTTTCATTAATTGAGTCAAAATCACACATTGGTTGTAAAGATGTAAAACTTGCCTTAAGTGCTTTTTCATATATGCATACTTAAATTTTTAGCCTATATTGACAGGGAAAAAGAGCATTAAAATGTTGCGTATTGTAATATCATATAGCCAAAATGGTTCCTTTTCAACTAGTTTAGGACAAACCATCTGGTCTTGACCAATGCGTTTCCATTTGACACCCACTGTCAGGTGTGAAGCAGCCTGACGTCTCCATATCCTACCTTAGCTCTAATGGTGTCGATGAAGCAATAGAGTCTCCTTCCCTTTCATCTACTCTGATTTACGACCAGAGCTACCAAGATTGCCTTTAACAGCCCCGACAACGCAAGGTCTCGCCTCACAAAGACCCACGCAAACACACACCATCCCGCACTTCTCCTCGTCAAGGTTAAAGCGGACAAAAACAAATAAATGATCACATCATGACCGATGTCTCAACTAACTGTGGACAATAAAATAACCAGTAAGGGCTGGGGATGCTAATGAGGCTGTGGAGGTGAAGGTGTTTATGGCTAAAACAAATGAAACCGCGGTGGAAGGCGGTCAGGGCCTCAATCACGCACCGCAGATGCCGCCAGCGGCAGGTAGGTCTGCTAAGAGCGGCAGCAAATTCCCTCCCCTTGACAGTGAAGCTGAAGCTGGTCGCACCGGTGATAAATAGCCCTCTTCACAGCAGGGTCGTCCTCACGGGAATGCCGGGTTTTTGTCTTTTGACTCCTCCCGGGGTCCGCAGGCCATGACGTTCCCAAATGAGATCCGGTTAAGAATTCCTGCATGCCCTCTCTGCATCCTATTTTAGAACCCTTACCGCCACAGCGGGCACAAAGATGGCGTTCTTCATGGCAAGCTGCAAATCCCAAGTGAGAGATTGAGAAAAATGGGGGTTTAAAATGGTCTCTTGTTAAAACGGTGAGGAAAGAAAGATCAGGGTTGACAGAACATGGCAGATGACATATGAGCAGCAAAAATAAATAACAGAACGCCTTGAGGACAGGCTAAAATGGGGATTCAGTGTTCTTACAATAAATCTGACTTTGGATACGTCAGCAAATGTAGCGCAGATTTTACGTCACACTGAGGGGAAACGTCATGGTAGTGCTCAAAAAAAATTATTGTCTTGCAAAATTCCCCAAATGTTTAAATGTAAATAAACAATTAAAAGAAGCTACTTTAAATCAACAAATAATAATTTATAATAATAATAATAAAAAATAATAAAATAAAATCAGATACCCTGTCAGAAGAAGCTGTATTTTTTCCCTCTATTGATCCGGACTCTCTTGTCCATCCCGTGACTCTCCTGATCTAGCCCTCCCACCCGTTTACAGGGACACACACACAAGCACACATACATCCTAGTTTATAGACAGGGCTTAGCAGCGTGGAGGGACAATTTCAAGCCTAGTCACTCCGCAGTGACCCTAAACCAGAGACCGCCACTGGATTAGACATTCTCTCTCTCTCTCTCAAACACATCCCTCAAACACCCATTTACAATCTGTTACACTGTTCATCGCTCTCTAATTCTTTCTAGATCTCTTTTCTTCTTCATGTGCTCGCCTAAACGCTCCTTTAATACTGGACACAGCTGTCTCAAAGATGGTTTTTCTTTGTGTTACAGCATTCAAACTATTATTTTTTGTTACATTTATGTCTGGTCTGAAAACCTTACACTATATCCATCATTTTATTGCATTTTTAAAAAGTCCTCAGGCACGGCCAGTCAAATTCACACTAAATTTTACTCTGGACATATGATTAAAAACATGCTGAGCTAGTACACAGAGTTAATAATTCACATAAACATTCATTCATTGAGGTCTGAGGATGTTTACAGAACTAGTTTGCTCAGATGGTTTAAATACATCAGTTTAATAAAACAATTCACAGATTCTTTTTAGTCCTATTATTCTTTTTCTTTTTAAATATTCAGAATTGTTTTGTATAATTATACTGTAACAAGAACATTAAACATTAAAATAAAATGTAACCATATTAGTGCTCTCAAATCGTATCCAAAATAAAAGTTTGTTTACATAATATGTGTACTATACAGTATAAATTAATATTTAATGATTATATTTAACATTATATATAAATATATATATATATATATATATATATATATATATTTATTAATTTTTTTCAGAAATATATATAAATATACACATTAAGCACACATATATTATGTAAACAAACTTATTTTAAAAAGCGATTAATCATAATTGATATCTTTTATATATATGTGTGTGTATATTAGTGCTGTCAAATGATTAATTGTGATTAATCACATTCAAAAAGTCTAAAAAATTAAGTTTACATAATAATATCATGTGTGTATATACAGTATATATACACACACATACACATAACTCAATATATACATATTGCATACACATCTTATGTAAACAAAAAAAAATGTGAATGCGATTAATCAAAATGAATAATCTGACTGCTCTATGATTTACTCTGGTAGCAAACATTAATTTGTTTAAATTATTATAATAAATATTATTAGTGCTGTTATCTGTGACAAGCTATTAGGACTGTACTGTAACTAGCCTAAACACAAGCTAATCATAACTTCCAAGTAACTTCCCGAATTCTGTCTCAATACACGCCGCACCACTTACAATTTCGTTGTGAATTTATCACATTACTCAAAGCTCTCCAAGGATCAGCGAACGCTGCTCAAATGTAAAGGAGGGCGGATTCCGGACCTGGAATTGGTATTCGGTCTTTCTCTTCACCTTCTCCTCCCTCCCTCCCTCTTAGTGTGGCGTAACAAACCCATACGGACCATGTGCAGCATCTTGACATTCCCCCAGCGTGCGACTCACTCATCGCATAACACCACTGTCCCATCTCTTTCTTTCACTCTCTCTTCCTTCACTTTCTTCACCTCTCTGTGTTATCGCTCCCCTTTGGAGAGCTATCTCGCTCCCCTTTGCCTTCCTTATCGGTCTGCTCCAGCCCACCACACACACAGGCAAACAAAGAGCTCCATCAGCCCTGGGAAGAGGTGTCGAGAGGGGGCAGCGCAGCCAGGGGCCGGTCTGGAGGGGAGGCGGGCGTCTGGAAGCAGGGGGAGTGGGGCAAAACAGGGTTGTTTTATTACGGGCTAAAGACACGGATATGCTGGTTACGGTTGACGACGATGGAGGGAAAGAGACAGAGAGGATGAGAGGGGAAACAGACACAGGGTTACGCTCTTTGTGTGTCTATCCGTGTTTGCGAGTGCGGTTGAAATGACACCATCAGTGCAGCGGGCGGCAGTGCTTTCTGATAGATGGCTAGACAAGAGGATGGGGGTTGAAAATATCACAGTGTTTTTCTCTCTTATCTGGAGACACAAAACAGTGAAGTGCAGAATAATTTGGCTAATTCATTACGCTGACAGTTTTAGTATGTGTGTATTTTTTTTTTTTACAATGGGATAAGAAGTTTAATGCATGAATGAGTTACAGAAATGCAACCGTGTTAATACACACCTGATAACGTGTGATAATGCCACGCACTGGTTGCTAAATGCTAATTAATAATATGAAAGGGTAATTGCTATCTGTTAATTACAGGAAAAATAAATATCATCATTTGTTAGCACTTATGAGTGGTAGAGAGACAAAGAATAGCATGTGATATACATCAGGGTTATCAACAGAGTTGTTGACCTAAAATGTACTTTACGTAGCAACATCCAAATTATCCAGAATATTCAATAAAAATATTTTTCATACAGCAATAATTATATATCATATATAGTATTTTTTATCAATAAGAATAAAGCTGAAACTATTTTTATATGTTTTATTTAAATTAATAATGTAATGTTTGCCCATAATATTATTATAAGGGCTGTCCAAAATAATGTGTTAACAGCGTTAATTATTTTTTGTCGTTAATTGCGTAAAACATTTTAACGCAGTTCATGCGTGCGCAGTGTGACGAATTATTTTTCAGGAATGTGGGGCAGCGATTGCTAAGGAGTGTCATTTTTTAGTATTTGGGGTCCTTGGTAAAGAATGCTTAAAAAGTCCTGAGAGGAAAAACTGTGAGAGAAAGAGTCCTTATTTTTCTTAGTATTGATATGTTCTGTTCGTCTTCTACAAACACACACACACACACACGACAAAAGACGACAAAACCATAGCAAATCTCCCATCTCCTACCCTCCATCTCCAACATCCAGACTGTACCTGCAGTATCCTCTTCCCTCACTCTCTCCGTTTCAATGGAAATGGGCAGAAACGATCCATTACCACTAATGAATTGATTCAATTGGGCATAATAGAGTCATTTATCTATCAGAGAAAAGCCAATTCACGTTGAGAGAAAGAAAAGTGAACGAGGGGGGAGAGAAAGAAAATGGTGGAAAGGAGGGGGAACTGGGTGCGCTTGAGGATCGCTCTCATCTTTGGTAACTAGGCCAGAGTGCTGAAGCTTTGCCATAACATGCCACGATGTCGAGCAGTGCATACACACACAGTAAGTGAATGATTCAATTCCGCCTTGAAGCAGCGGGGTCTGTGATAGGCAGAGCCGTGCGTTTCACAGGAGGGAGGAGGGAGCAGGGACCAAATTGAAAGTTAGTGTGCAAAGTGAATTATCTCTGGCTTCGTTGAGCTCCACTGGCTAGGAGGTGAGAGTGTGTGTGTGTGTGTGCATGCAGGTGAAAGCCAGGCAGCTTGGGAAATAATGATATTATATGACAGCACAGCCAGGCAGAAAAAGCCACATACACAGACATAAAGACACAAGAGTGAACGCTCAATTTTTACGGCCTTGGTTTTGGAAATATGTTTTCTATTCATTTTCTCAATAGAAAAAAAAAACAATCAAATCACACAAAATAAATGCTACCTTGGTGAGCACAGGAGACGTCTATCAGGAAAAAATGTCTTATAGTATAAGTTTTATACACTGTATCAAGTGAATAAGATCACATTGACTTTTCTCTTCTAAAGATGCATATACCCTTTCTTAATATCAGCACATCTTTAAAGGATTTTATGTCAAAGCAGAAATTGGACGCAAAATTTACTTTAACATGTTGTTTTAACAAAAATGTCTCTTAGCAGCGTATGGATAGAACCACCTTACAAATACACAAATCCATTCACTCACTTTTTAATCCCCCAAAAACCTAAAGAATATTAATTATCAAGCCGTTTTGATTTAATGAGCAGAATGACATCATGCTGCCAAGACCCCCAGAAGAGGGCGGAGTGAGCAGTAGCTCATTATCATTTAACAAGACGTGCACCAAGGTGCACAGGTAAAAAGGTGTTTTTTTGTTGTTGTTATTTGTTTTTACATGACCATTGTGGAACTAAAGTATGTTACAGACATACATTTTTATAAAGACCATAAAGAATCACACCAAGCTGTGGAAATCAGGCATAGGATGACCCCTGAAAGATTATGTGAATTCCCCAGATGAAAATAACATCTGTATTCTCCAGACTGAATCAACATCTGATGTGTTACATTGCAACCACAACCAAGTATTCAACATTTTTGTTACCTATTGTAAGACCTCCAATAGGTGGCCTTGGTAGCATCTGTCTTTTGTTTGTTTGTAAAGGTGTGAACCAAATGGCCATTGATGTCAGGGTATAAGGTCTGCTCACACTGGTCTGTACTTTGGGTTAAGATACAGAAGACTGCTTTGCTACACTACGTTTTGAATAAAACTCTTTTTCCCCTGGACTTTGATCAAGCTTACTTATTTTATGTATTAGAGAAATTAATACATATGGCGAGCCATTAAAACCATACAGAGAAATCTAACACCCCTTTAAAGATGCATTTCTCTATGGTGAATTTTTACTGGCAAAACTTGATTCAGTAATCCAGTTCTACATCATATTTTGAGATTTTACTTCTGGTTTTTCATCAGGTTCCTTAAACTCAATTTCAAGCTAGATATAGAAAATCAGACAACAACCATCTCCTAAATCAAACTCTAAAACCTCTCCCAAGAGGTCAGCCAGTCTGACTTCAGCAAATCTAACGTGAATAATGACTGACAGCCTGAGAGTGTTTCTGATTTTCAATTTTTTTTTTATCTGTCAGGAGAGAGACATTTTATGTATGGTGTTCCAAAATAATTGCTTGCAACACCTAAATAGTGGGCAGAATCTGCTTCCACACTTGTGCAGCTGTGATCAAACCCCCCAGCAAACTTTCCATTCTTTTTACAATCTGAGCGACAAGTGCAAAATTATTTTCTGGGATAATATCTAACATGTCACAGGTGCAGTCAACAAATCTTGATATATGTAAAATACACCTATTATGGGTTATAAAAGAGGGTTTTGGGAGTCCTCAAAAACAGGTTGATATGTATACATGGTCAAAATACACTTTCATCTTATTTGCTCAAAGACTCCCAAACGCCTCCTTTGCATAATGCTAAATTGCGATTGCTAAATTGTGATTGGTCCAATTGATCTTATTTTCATTTCATCATGTCTGTAACGCCTAAAAAAGCAGTTTGTAAGCGCAGCGCTGCTTCTGGGCCTGATGTTAATTTTAAAAACGACTGCTTTCAATGATTCAGGGTTGACTCTTTCTTTTGAGAAACAATAATTGAATACACAGTGCACTTGCAGATGTAAAATTTTGCAGGATGTTTTCTTTCACTTAGAGCTAACTAACTGCATAAAGCTCATTTTCAAAATGCAATAATAGGGGCACTTCAACCACAAATACTGCTTTAGTGATCCTTTAAGAAAACCATTAAGTAAACCATTCGTTAATTTAAATAATCTTCTAAGCTTAACCCTATGCAGCCTTCTGTGTCATACTTGATACATGCATTTCTAAGGCCTCTAAGTTAGTGACAACTGATAATTATGGGATTATGCAAGTAGTCTGCTATACAGTTATAAATATCTCAATGATTTACATTGCACTCCATCAAAATTTCATCTTCGCTTGGGCAATATAAATACTAGCAAGGGCACAAACCAGTATTTTAATCTCTAATACTATGTTAACGAATAAAAACAAAGATTTTCACTCCAAAGGTTTAGTCAAGGTTTGATTTTTTTCTGACTTCCAAGTTTCAAACGTCAGACTTCACAGGGTTAATATGTAATAATGTTGGTTATTGTTCTTAATAAAAGCTAAAAACCAAGAAACTCAAGGGTTCCCTGAGATTTTGGTAGTGGGTTTCTAGATCTGTAAAGATTGAAAACACCTGGTTTAGACAAGAAAATAACTAAATATATATTTGAAAAAATTTAAAGACAAGAACCCAATAACCCTCGTATTATTTACAGCTTTCAGGCCAAACATAACTGTCGTGGTCACAAAACCGACAGATACTCTAATGTAACTACATAAAACAATAAGATCCAAACGCCCACACCTGCTGGAGCAGAGAGCTCATGCTGAGTACATTCTCACCGTGTCGGTCCAAACCTTCCATTACGTCTCATTCGTTTAGACAAACATAGTGCGGCCAACAGATAAAGCCCCAAACTCCACATTGTCAGCCTGAAGAATCCTTATCACCGCCTGGGGGACAATGGGTCCTCTCTGATAGGTGACTGCTGCAGTGCCTGATAGGAAAGCTGGCTTCAATCAAACTGTCCATAAATGTGATAAAATGCACTAACAATCGTGATGCCAGCACTATTAAGTATCGAGTAACCCATGGTAACGAGACAGAAGGGGCGGCGGGGAAAAAAAACAAATGTGGGTCAGGGGAACTAGCTGGCTTCACTCAATGTGCCATCAATCGCATCAACAGCATCGAGGGCCAGGATCGTAACAAAGGCTTCTAGAGGTAAAATAGAAAGGATAGCTACAGGATGGACCCCCGAAGAGCCTGTGAACACTTGTGTGGGAGCAGAAAGTTTTTGTTTCATGTCCAAACAGCGAGCGAAAGAGCTGCTGATTGTGGCCGCTGCAGAATTCCCAGTGTCCTCTAATGAGAGAGGAGCAAGCTAAAGCAGCCACTCCTCCCAAATAACACACGCAGCTCTTGCTCTCTCTCTTACTCTCTCTCTCTCTCTCGCTGTGAGTCCACAGGCAGTGAAGAGTGGGTGGCAAACACAGTGTGCAACGCTCCTCAGGTTGCAAACACAAACGAAGAATAAATAAAGAAAGGAAAATTCACATAAAAAGAGAGAAAAAAAAAACTAAACTATAAAGGATACAGAAACTGCATATTTCCTGATGCTTGCAGTTGTAAGTGAAAGTACTTTATATATACAGTCTTGATTAACTTTTCTTTGCAATAATTTTATAAATCCAATTTCATAAATCCTTCCATACACTGTCACTGTGGTAATGTTTGTACCCAAAGGGTTCTTAATTTAGAACTTAATGGGTACAAAAGTGTACCCCCGGTGACAGCTTTTGTTCCTTTATTTCTGAGTATATATAAAAGCAAAAGTAAAAACGTTTAGTATAAATAAAAACGTTTAGTATAAAAATATATACACACATATACAAACAATATAAATAATAAATATCTTAATAAAATATATAACAATGATATACAACTTTTAGAACAAATATAATAAATGGTAAAAAATATAAAACAGTTAAAAGAGATATAAACGCTGTTTACCAAGGCTAAATAAAAAAAATAAAAATAAAAACAACCACAATCACAACATCACCTGTGGCTAATGCCTTTGATGATAGCAAGATTATTATTATTATCATCATCATCAAAAATTATTTTCAGGCTGGAAATACTATCTAATTAATATTAGGGCTTATTCTTGAATTATATTTATCTTTTTTGCATTTTTACAAAATGAGAGTTTAATTCATCATACAGTGTGGATTCAATTATTATAACAGGAGTGTTTATAAAATGCATAAATTTGCACTATACAGAAATTGTGATGATGTTCTTTGAATTTTTTTTTTTAATAGCCAAACAGAAGTAATGTAACCATTAGAATTAGTAACTTAAGTCTTTTATTAATTTTTTATGGTAAATACAAATTCAGTCATATTAAAACATTAGGCTGCTCTTAGCCTTACTCTGGAGTTGGTTTATTTTCTGAACTAAACAACCTAAACAAATATTGTGATAATATTGTATATTGGCCATTTCACAGGCTGACGATATGAAAATTGAGCATATACATTTTTAGTGGAAAGCATTTCATATTTTAGTGGGAAAAAAACTGTAAATTTAGTAAATAAAAAGTTCAAACATACAGGATTTATTTAAAACAACCTCAAGTAACCTCATGAATGTCATTCTAAAAACATTAACAACTCTAAAGAAAACAGTAGCACACTTCACAAATGAATACAACAACTGCCTGTCAAAACACCAAGACATACGTGCATGTTATTAGACAGCTAATACTGAACAAACAATCTCTGAGCATCACTAAGTCTTGGTGTTGACAGATTTTATCTATCGGCAGCGCTCGCATAGACATTCAGAGTTTTAAATCAAAGACACACATCAATGTCACGCACACACTTTACTTTCAACCCGGAAATACACTAGATCTTTCTGTCAACAAGAGTGACCTAGACCTGCTGTATCTAAGACCGAAGGCAGCTGCCCAGTCAGTCAATGATTCAAAGGCCTTGATGCTGATATAACATTTGATTATTTTTAACTTTCTTATCCCAGACTCACAATTGTTGAGGCATTTTAGTAAAAGTGCATTCAAATGCACATTTTAATAAATGGATTCCATGTACTGAATTAGCACACACAACACAAAAGACTACAGTGGTATAACGCCTTCTGGTTTAAAATAAATAGTATGCACACAGTGTATACTCTAGCATGGTGTAGTTTATTTAAAGGCTAGCTTCAGCTTCTGGGTACTGCATTTAGTTGTCAAATTAATCATTATGCGCAAATCATGTTAGAATCAAACATTTGTCAATCACAAACCTTATTTTCTGCAATTATCTAAAAGCCGGTGGAAAAATCCTATTGGCTTTTTAATCGAGGGATGCTAACCTTCGCTTTGGTCTAGAAAAATATGCCGTCTCTGCAGAGCTGTATCAGGAGGGTTTCCTTCAAGGAGGTAAAATGGGACGTTTAGAATTTACATTTAATATATAAAAATAAAAAAATAATCAAACTACACATACACCTCTAAGTTCTCAGAAATAAAGGTGCAAAAGCTGTCACTGAGATCTTTTCAAAAGCTACCTGTTGGATTCAAATACGTACAGTACTAATATTTACCTTTTAAGTAGCAAAATGGACCCTTCATGTACAAACATGTACCTTTTGAAAAGGTACCACCCCAGTGACAGCTTTTGTACCTTCATTTCTGAGTGTGCACAGAACAAATGTGTGTGAAAGTATTCCACGGCTGAACTTTCCTCAAATAATGGTAGAAAAAGGTACAAAACGTATATATAAAGCTTACCAAAACCAGTATGATTTTGTTGAACAAGACATGTTTCATACAAGTTAAAGCAAAGATTGTTCAAGTGTGTTTTGAAGTCATGTTTAATCTTTTGTTATTTGCCATTTCTTTGCAATTGTATGAGATTTACCAGCAATTTTTGACAAAAATCGTTTTTTTCCCCCAATGCACAACATTTTTTTGCATCCCTCCTGAAACGCTCTCGTTGGCGCACTCTCTCTCGGCAGCATCTCTAGCACTAAACTCTGCAAGGACATTCTGTGTCAGAGGTTGGTGTTTGTAAACGAGTGTGTAAGTTGAAGGCAAAGCGTGCAGGCTACCTCCGGCATGTTTTAGGAGCGAGCGTGTGTTGGTTCAGGTAGAGTGGAGCGTCACAGCTCTCAGTCTCTCTGCAGTGTGGATCAGGTAGCAGGGTTGTTGGATTATGCTCTTTTAAGAAGGGATTAACCATGTTTCAGCGTTCAAGGCAAATTGCTCTGAGAAGGCATCTTTGGCTACAAAAAAGTTAAATTCTGCACCTAATCCTTTTCAAAGCTCCTTAACTCGCTCTCTCTCCTTCCTTCTCACTCTCTCAAGTTGTCAGTGAGCGTTTTGAGAGCTGCCTCCTTTTTTTTAAGACAATTCACCCACCCTCCTTCTGACTTTCTTTCAGGATATGACAGTTTGGAGGCTCCTTGGGAAAGATAAGACAGTCTGCGTCGGCAGGATGAGGTGCCGCTATTACACTAAATATAAAATAATGACACGACTGTTCGACTGGCATATGTATAATGCCACAATACATATTTCTACATAGAAGCAGAGGAAGCTGACACAACAGTGACAAAAGTTTTGGCTTTAATGCTCTACTATTAAAATGAACTCAACGTGTCACTGCATGGAACCGCGCGAGTCTGCCGTAATGCAGTTCACTTCAGTTTAAGGCGTGAAATAGTGAAGGTCTTTCAGAAGAGAGCGGAGCAGCTTGTGTTGATACTGTGTGTGTGTGTGCGTGCGCAGTTCGGGTGTCATATCCATGACTTTGCCATATGGAAAGAGGCAGCTGTCTTTCTTTTTTTGTGTACGTGGGGGTGTGCGACCCAGGTGTTCCTCGCTCTTTATCTTCCTGTTTCTCTCTTTCAGTTGTGTTGGAAAAGCCTGAGGAATGAGGATAGTTACTAAGCTCTTGTTAGTTCTTTGATATAACCAGAGTGTGATGTTATGTGGAAATGCTTGAAAATGAACACAAATGTAAAAATGCTTAGCCGGGTTAAGGGTTAGCTGATTAAAAACATAGTTAGCTTGGTATAAAGCAATGGAAGTCAGTGGAATGTGCTGCATGTGCCCTAAAACCTAGAAATCAATAAATATTTGAGCAATTTCCGTAGCATCGTTCCAAATTCAGTGGGCTTTTAAAAGGTTTTAGTTAAATGCCTGAAATAAGAGCTGTGGTTAAAACATGCTCAAGATGTTTTCACAATTTATTCTAAGACACAAATTGCATTAGTAACACTTCACTTGTGTTTAAAGATTTTAGAAGCATTGGAAATGATAGTTGCTAACAAGGGGATATATATCTATATGGGACTACAAATGTTGCTAGGGTCATTAATAAACATGCCTAACAGTTGTGTAGGCCAACATACTCCATATTAATATTGTCCTAACATTAGCCTGTGAGATAGTTGATGCATGATAAAACTGTGCGAATTTATTATTATTATTTAATTATTTGTTAAAACTCTAGGCTAACAGCAGCCTAATGAGCAATCTATTAATTACACCGCGTCCTAACTACACGTGGTGCCGCGATACGGGATAAAAAGTAGTTTTTCCATTCCATGGTTTTGTCCTAACAAACCACGACATGTAAATTTTTACACCGCGGATAGAACTACAAACTACACGACAGTAGATAATCTCAGGTCATCACGTGTTTTATTCAAAGTTAAACGTGTCTAATATGAGTTATTGTCTAATATGAGTTTAAATGTCATATTGTGTGACCCTTTTGTTTTGATCAACAAATGATAGTTTACCAAATGTAAAAATCAAAATTATACACGCTTACGATTGGCTGTGGTATTTCATAGATTCTGTTGTATCGCTGCTAGTGTGGACACCCAAATTGTTTGTCGCTACAATCTTGTTGTGTCGCGTGTAGTTAGGGCACAGTGTTAGGCTTTATCTTTTTAGTCAAATAGCATACGGATGTTCCAAAACGTTTTAATATGGCTGAATTTTTAATACGCCTGAAAAGTTACTGATGCTTAGTCAGAAAGCTGCAGCTAGAGAAAATGAGCAAAAAATATTTACTTTGTCAAAGAACATCACTAAATTCAGTGTAGTGTGAGGTAGGGCTGGTCGATTTAATCGTCGATTTAATTCATGCGCACTTCGTCAGTAAAGTCGGTTCTTTGATTAGCAGTAAATCTCAATCAGCTGTTTTCAAAATAAGCGGCAGTTGATACACAGAGCCGTAGATCACTGACAAGTTACGCAATGTCCCGTTCAAAATCGGAAATTAATTGCTTACGATTCTTAAGAAGATATCAATCTCTTTTAATTACACTGCACATTCATCTGCACTTCATAGTTTTATTATGAGAGACCAGAATTCAGTCAGCAAGCTCAGCGATTACTCATCTGAATACCTAATTGGCCACAGTATTTATAAGAACACTGCAATTGAGTGTGATTGGTGTGCTACACTATAAAAACATGTAAATAGAAACCTGATGAAACAAACAAGCCCTTACATTAATTGGATAATAATACTCGCCTGATAATAAAAAAGTAATATTGGTCTTGTAATCGGAAAAGACATTGATGTTTTTGACTACTATCGAAATGCAATAAGATCATCGGCACATCCCTACTTAAAAGCAAAAAAATAATTGTGTATATATTTTCACCCTTGCAAGCTATTCTAACTAGGGCTGGGCGATATATATCGTACGATATATTATGCGCATCTCATCAGTAAAGCCGGTTCTTTGATTAGCACTAAATCTCCGTCACCTGTATTTAGAAGGAACGCTAGCTTATACACAGAGCCGCAGAACACTGAGAAGCTGCGCGTTAAGTTTCGCGGGTGATTCAACGCCCAGCCCTAATTCTAACTATAACAAATCAAATTTTAATTAAAGATCAACAGATTGATGGAAATTTAGTGAATGTGATGTTGAAGTCACACACCTTTAGCTTTTTTATTCTAATTTGAAAAATGTTGTGTTCATTTAACAAGATTATTCTTATAAACAAAACATGGACAGGACACACCAAGCCGACTCGTGTTGGCAGCATCGGAGAAAGAAACAAAAAAAGCTGCGCTTGAACACAGCTCAGATTACAGCCAACTGCAAACTAACATGTGTGTTCTGGGATTATGTGAGAGGAATTAACTGTCTATATCAGCAGCAATCAATAACAAATATTCATTGTTTAAAAGGAGAAACCGAAACAAAGATATACGAGAGCAATGCAGATATACGAAACGTAAACAAAGCAGAGCTTGCTTACCATTTTAAATATCAGCAATATTGATAACTTTCATAATTTCAGCGGCTCACACATATAGGAAATACTCACACATATTGGAATGCTTGGGTAAGATCACGTAACATCAGTTCAGAACAGTGTTCTGTTTGTGCCGCCTTCATTTACTTGGCTGTTTCCATTATTACTCACTAAACTGAACATCCAATCAGAGTTCTCACTTTCCATGATGGTCCCGACACCAATTCAACAAGTTGAATCAGGCAAACTCCTGCCGATGTGAGCCCGATGAGAGTCGATGTGTGGAAAACACTAAGCAAGCTAGCCCAACAGATGCTCACAGACGTCTGACTGTCTGCTTGGTGTGTCCCAGGCTCTAGTTTAATCAGCATTATCTATAATAACCCAAAAGAATCCTACTGGCTGTTTGTTAAATTCCAGTTTGAAAACACTTCAGTGAAAATTATTTCACTTCATAACTTTACAGAACAAACATGTGTGTGGGTGTGTAAGGGTTACACAGTAGTGGTGGGGGAAAATGGTAAAAAACAAGGTTCTGATATTCAATAGTTCAGACAGGTGTAGTAACACAAGTGCTAGAATGTTTTGTTGCTTTAAAAAAAAACTAAGGGAAAAAAACACTAAACAGTACAACCAAGTCGAAACCTACAGAAAACATCTCTAAGAGCATGGTCACTGTATATGTATTAAAAATGCATCAGTGTGGGAATAAAAACACAATGCGTTAATGATTATTAAAAATCCGTTACTGTTATTACTATAATGATAAGTGTCAGAATAGGCACTGATATGGTGACACAATTGATAAGTATGCCAGAAAGAGAAAATTACTTCAAGTATTCATATTTACATGCCCAATTAATCAAAGTAAATTAACAGTTATTTCTTGCGCAATTATAAAAAAATATATTTTGAAATATTAATAGAGAATATATTAAGACCCATAACTGGAAACATGCTGAGAAAACTGTATTTGACGTATAAGTGTTCATGTAATTTCATACACCAGTAATGGATTCCATGACCCTGCTTGATTTAAAGATGGGGTTTTATGTGCCTCATCTGTACACAACAATTTTTTGTTTGTTTCAATTACTGGTTTAGTAATTATTCACGCCGCACGACAAACAATAACTGCCTGTTGTTTTCAAGTTATTTACTTAGTATCAATACAGAGATTGAATCATAACAAAGCCAAAATATCGGTAACGAGAGCGTCTACATGTTTTGAGGGTGGGTGAGGAAAAATACAACCCACTGCAATCTCCCAGCAGCACTAAACATGCTAAAGACTAAATAACAATCCTCGCATGTTGACAGGTGTCAAACATTTCCATACACACATATGTGCGAGCTCCGCGCACACACAAAACTCCCACCTTTCCCATCTCGAGTCTGCCATTGATTTCGGAAGTAAAGCGCTATGAGCCATGGTATCTATGGCAACACAGTGGCTGAGACGGCCAAAGTTTCTCTCTCTCTTATTGGTGAGGTATCCTCACTGGAGGAAGTGAGAGGAGGGGGAAGAGGAAGAGAGAGAGAGGCATCATTCTTATTCTGTGCTACAGGCCAGTGTTGGCTTCATAGCACACTGGCAGCAAAAGCATCCTGGTCCCTGCATACTAAACAGAGCTCTGTCATCCAAGCACACGCTCACACGAACGCGAGTCTTATAAATATCCAGACTGTTTTATAGCCTGTGTTCTTATAGCGACAACACTCAAACACAAGCTTGAGTATATGAGGAAACCGCATCTAACCAGGCTTCGGAAAATCAAACGCTAATACACACGGGCAGGCAGACACCCACTGCAGGCTGCTTTTTTCCCGGGCACCATATGCCCCGGCGCGCACACACACACACACACCTCCTCCTGGCCTGTGCACGAACCCCCACCACCACCATCCTCTTTCCATCTCCTCTGCTCTCTATCTCCTCCCTCCCTCTCCCTCTCCTCTGCCATGATCCATGTGGTCTCTCCATCTGTCAGTGTTAGTGTGCGGACAAAGAGAAGAGTGCAGCAGTGGCAGTGCACACACACACTAGAGCACACAGGTATTGCAGTGCAATACAACCAGCATGTACCTGCAGCTTTAGACACATTCACCGCAGGTGCTGTTAGTGAATCTCAAAAAACAAATACTGTGCCTTGTTTCAATACTAAATTCATGCATGCATGTTGACAACGAACACATTTCTTGGAGGTTTTTGTTCGATTCTTCTGCATATGCCCACTGCAGCACTTATGGAGTAATGGTCACTTTTGGCAGTGTAGCTGCAGTGGGAATCATATCACATGATAATGCTTTACGACTCAATGCCATATTTTACTTTAGTTACCACGAAAAATGGAAGTGCACCCACACATTTGATCTGAATGTTGACGGGGCTTCAAATCAGAGCTAATGTATGAACATATTTAGCAAGCAGCTACACATTTTCATGTGTAGATGGAACAGTGTTGTGAGATTCGTATTGCAAGATATCCTGAAATGTCTGTCTGCATGTGTATAGCTTTAGTGATGATAGATTTACAAATAATTATAAAAAAATATTATAATTAATCAAATAAAATACATAAAATGCTTCAAATATTGCACTAGAAATATCCACACCGGATATACATATAAATAAGTTAAAGAACTAAACATATCGCTAAAAAGTCTAAATTATAAATAAATACATGAATTCACAAAAATACAAAATAAAATACAAATAATATACTGCTAAAAATATCCAAACTTAACTATTATAACAAATAGAAAAAATGTATTTGAATAAAAAAATAAATTTAATTAAACTAAATTAAAATTAAATTTAAAATAAAATAAAATAAAAGGTTGATATTGACAATGGCAAGGCCTCCCATTTCTTGTGTCCTGATAGTTGATGTCTATATAATCTTTCAAATGATCTATTATTACAAAAACACACTGTATCGTTATGTTCTTTGAGAATATGAATATATATCCAATAAAAAAAAAGCTGTGTATGTGCCACACCAGTCATTCTGAATTGGGTCAATTAGCAATGTCAAATAAATGTGTAAAACAGGAGCACAAATCAACAAAGGTTAACATCAATGTCGTACAGAATTTCTTAACCTTAACCAAACAGGCTCAGCATTAGCCAGACTTGGCTTATTCGACTTAGCCATAAGCTTTAACCCAAAGACAGCCACTATAGTATCTATGCAGACACTCTTTCTGCACCTCATTCATGGCTGTGTCAATATAGTTTAGTGCAGAGATGTTGACTAGAGGCCCCCCTGTGAATACATGATAGATAAACATACATCATTATGGGATGTCAAGTGGGGAAAATATTGCCACAACTGGGAATTGTGTGTGTGTGTGTGTGTGTGTGCGCGTGTGTGTGTTTACAAACTCTCTATACAACTAGTTGCTAAAATAAAGCTCCATTGCTGTATCTGCCCTCTTTCCTTGTTGACACACACAAGTGCACACAAATGCCTTTGTTTAGGCGGCACAGTGATGGTCTGTGGTGGTTTTGTCTGGTGTCTGTGTTGTCAAGGATACAACGAGTGCAGTGTGCTTCAGCCCCCACCGTTCTTTCCTCCCGTCCTCACTCCTGCAGGAACTGAGAGCAGCTCTGCTCAATCCCTGATGTGTGCGAGCTTGTGTGTGTGAGAGAGTGTCTGATGAGGAGGGGGTTTGAAGGAAAGCAATACCTCTCCTTCCTGTGAATAAAGAGAGGTGGGGGAAGGGGAGAGGACAAGAGCAGTAGGGTGGTCTTTTTATGATTTCTCTGAATTATGAATTTCTCTGAATCTCTCCACTGTTTGAGATTTATTCCTCAAGACTCGGTGCTTCTGTGGCACATGAAAGATGACCGTAATACAGGCAGAACTCCAGGTGCACGTGTCAGCATATGCTAGCCATAGAAATGAACTTTTAACTCTGAAGATAAGATAGAGATGTCATAATACCGCCTTTTCTTTGTCACTGTGGAAAAAAGAAGCATACAATGTCTTTCTTAGTGGTGCTTGGTAAAGCAAACATCGCAATTGCCTATACTTTGGCTTTGGATCTGAAGGAACCTGCTAACCCTGGCATGTAATTCGACCCAGGCGTTTGTGCTACGAACCTAAATGATACCTTAAATGGCTGATGCTACCTGAGGAGAGGAATGCCATTACATTCAAAGTGTTCAGACGTATCATTTTGACTTGGTGTGATAAACAATAGAGGAAAAAATCTACTCCAAATCCTTTTTTGAGTGAGTAACCACCTCCAAATCACCTAAAACACCCCAAAACATTTAGAACACCTTAGAGAATGTGTAGTAACACCCCGGCAACCACCTAGTATGCAGACACACACACTAAGCAACTACACACAGCAACACTTAGCTAAGCCCTACTGTAGCAATCACAGACTTTATCAATGGAATTTTTAAAACTATAAAAAACATTTAAAATACCTGCACAGTAACACCCTAGCAACACTTGTCAATTAAATCAGTTCCTTGATTAGTGGTAAATCACCATCAGCTGTTTTCAGATGGAACGACAGTTACTACAAAGCTGTAGATCAAGGGCAAGCTCTGCAATATCTTGGTCCGTTTCGCAGCCCTACTTACAACACTTACAACATCTGTGGTCTGCTATATGTACGCCATGGCTGTATCCCACATCGCCCTTCTATATGCTCGTAATACAACACCTGTATTTCATTGAACATTGATTATTTATTAGTTTAAATATAGTTTATACACAATTTTCATGACAGAATACAAGATAAATCCTTAATCTTATTACTGGAGCTACTGGTTTCAAATGATTATGAAGCAGCAAGCAATCTATGCAAAAGCGCCAGTCCTTCCAGTGCACTCAGTGTCCAAATTTGCTCACTCGTTTTTATTCATAAAAAAAAAAAACCTGTTAATGCATCAACACAAACTAACACATTCTCGCTATGTCTTCAGGAATTTAAATCTCTGTGGTTTTTACAATAATGCCTGGCTCACACTACAGGATTTTTAGCCTAGTTTAGAACCGATTTTCCCCTCCCGAGAATTGGAGCAAAAATCTTGGTCCCAATCGGTTCCGATGTTCGATGCATGGATTACCTGGTAATGTGAGGTGTTCACCAGTAGAACTTTGCACCTGCCGATCGTTTCGCACACAAACCGGGGCCAACCCAATCATATCTAACATGTTTGATATTTAGGATTTAAATTGTGATGATGAAAGGTATACGATTTCACAAAAGCTAATGTACGACCACAAAACAGTTGAAGTGTGTTATGCGCCACGATGTTCAAATCTTGTAGAGTGTGCAAGTTTAAGATTAGAGGGAAGAAAATCTGCAAAGATTCTCTCTAAGTGAATCCACAAGTGCAACCAGATTTCATAATTGGTTAGAATTTTAAAACTCCTGTAGTGTGAGCCCGGGTTAAGATGCAGTGCAGTGTTGTGGCATATTGGAAAACTTTTTACTGTGAGTGATGATACGGTGACCGTTCCAAGATGGCAGAGGCGTCGACATGCCAGGAGCAGCTAAATGTGGTATATACATATACATAGGCCCTTCCAATTTATAACATCAACACAATTTCACAGACAAAAAAGTTCCATTGCGTACTGTCAATAATGTTGTGATGAATTTTTAATGTGATCAACGATGCCATTTATCTTTAAGTGTAACGTGTTCCAAAATTTGTGTTGGGAAATCATTTGCCATAACATTATCCAATTTATTGATTTCATTCAAGAAAAATGGTAGATGTGATGGCACCTTTAGAATCGACATTGACGCCCTAGCAACTACATACAATGCACAGCAACCTAGCAATATGCTAAAGCCACAAGCACCTTATAAAACAAAAAGTAACGCCCTCGCTAGGTGGCTGCAATTTCTTGGCAACCATCCACAACACTCAAGAAATGAGCGAAAAAATAATACATTTAGAAGACTTCTCATAGTAACACCCTAGTAACCATTCCTAACACCCTAACCTCCACCAACCAAAGCCTTAGCAATCTTTTACAACACCCTCTTAGAAGACTGCATAAACTGCTTAGTAATGTCCCTGGTACCACCTAGTAAGCAAACATCTAGCAACTATCCAAGATGTTAAACACCACTTGTCACACCAGACTACCTGAGAGGCTGATTGCCCATTAGGCAACCATAGTGTTAATATTCAAAGCCGCTAAGCATCTATTAGTTCACGCACAAGCTTTACATTGACATTAGCCCTAGTACGCACTCACACACAAACAAACAAAGCCCACCATATCGTTTCCCCTTCTTTCCTTTTGATCACCCACAAATAAATTACAGCCGTCACAGAGATATGCAAAATGGCATGGAGTGACAATCAAAGCCTAACTAACAAGCTTTTAAGGGCCGTGCTAAAGTTTCATAATCGCACACTAATAAGATTATGCAAACTCATCCATTTAGCCACCTGTGTATGGAGAAAGAGAAAACCAAACAACTAGATGTGTTATGATCTCTATGAATGTGTGTTCAAGGAAGCTTTGAGAGAAAGCAACCATAAATATTTCTAATTACAAATCCACCCCCATCCAAGACTGTCCACCAAACGCATCCAACACTCTTTAATCAATAACCTTATGGCCTGTCTATTGTCTAGATGAAAGATTCAATAAGATGCTAAATTCAAAATACATTACCCTATCAAAAAAGATGCACACAGAGTACCAAGACAATAAATAGTAATAGTGGAGTTTTAACCGCAAGAAGCCCATAATTTTTTAGAATATCTCAAAACTATTTCATCCTCTTTTTTATATTATATATATATATATATATATATATATATAATTAAATAAAGGTCTGAGAACACTTGTGGCATAAAACGCTTGTTTTTATTATTTTTCAAATATTTTATGAATTTTTATATTCTATATATATATATACTAGCATCTTCTGGTTTGCTGACACAAATCTTAAATATTATGCTAGCCACTTCACTGCAGCTCGATTAGCGTTTTAATTTGTGTGTAACAACATTTTCCAGTAATAACTACAAGAACGGGAGATGATGCTGTGCTAAAAGGAAGCAAAGTAATTCTGATATGCAGACCTCAGGCAAAACAAAAATTAGCATTAGCGATGAAGACACCAGTCTGCCTGGTCTTAGGTGTCTGAGAAAACACGATGGGAAGAATTAGCAAAATGTTTGTCTACTACATCCAAAGCAATAAAAACTGAATTTTTCTGTGGACGTGTACAGAGCAAGCGTACCATATGATATCATACCAATTAAATGGAAAAATAACGTCAATAGTGTATTTAGAAGGAAGGAAATTACAAAAGAGCACAAATTTCCCTTTTTCATACTCTATTCTCTTTTATAGTACCTTCCTCGCATTTAGTATTTCATTTATTTTACACCTTTTCCATAATTCATCCCATCTTTTACTTATCGTCTACCTTAATTCAGATTTTCCCTCTCATTCTCTCTCTTTTTCTTTCTCTCTACCTTGTTCCGCTCTTCTGCTGCATTTTCCTCAGGCGGCAAAAGAACCAACCATCATAAATCTACCCCTTTATTGCTTCTGAGGAGAGGGAAAGAGGGAAGGGAGGGGGGACATGGGAGATGCAGGAGAAGAAAAAAAAAAAAGAGAGAGAGGAAAAGGGGTGGAGGAATATCTAATCTCAGTGCAAGAGCTACAGGACCCAATAAACCGATGGATAAAATGAAAGGAGGAGAGAGGGAGCTTGGGAGGGGCTGAGGATGTCACCATTAATGAGAATAATTTACAGTTCAGAAGCTAGCAGACTCGAGACCTCTTCAGTAACTGAGACCACCACCAGCACCCCTCCAATTACAAAAGACATTCTAGCCCTATTGGCTGACTTCTTCATGTAAACCGTACTTAACTGACCGTGATTAGATAATCAGGCAACAAATAGTAACAAATTTCACACTTCTCATTAGCTGTGGACTGAAGGCCAGTTGTTAAGACCAATGAGCAAATGGCAGTGACATTCAACTATAATGAGTAATTTCAAAATCCTATCAATTTGTGACACTCAAAGAAGAGCTTTATTCTCTTCTTTGTTCCAAGAAAAGAATGAGGGAAAGGGATTTTGGTGGCCACAGGGACATTGGAGGTTGGCGCATAGGCATAAATATATTACAGAGTGTCGATTTCCTATTCCTAGAGCTAGCTGTTGCTCAGGGCAACAGGAACCATTACTGTCCCACTGCACAACACATAAAATCCAGAGTTATGGGTGAGGACTTATCGGTTCGACTCTTGGACTGTCTCTAGGCAAACTGGCCAATGCTAAAGCTTTATCTGAATGATAAAGAGTTAGCTTTTAGTCTTGTATAACCAGAACTTTGTCTAAAATTTCACAAATTTAGCATCTTATAACATTAATTTAAACAACAAGAGCCATCTAACTGGCATGTTAAGCAACCAATCAAAGGTCTGATACTTTTATGTGTTTTGAGGTGGGTTTATCTGAAGTGGATTACACCACAATAACAGAATGATTTGAAAAATGAATAATAACATTACAGCAGTCTTCACAAATGACTAACTATATAGAAAACACACAAAAATAAATAAAACATACTGTGAGATGATCAATGAGTTTTTGGGTGAAACCAAATTAAAATGGTTTATGGTTAAAGCTTAAATTTGTCACTTACATACATTCACTGGCTTCTCTTCCAAAAACCAAAATAATCAGATAACAACAAATTTAAGATAAATGTTGGCAAGTGCCTCAACAACAAAACGTAAAACCACTGTGTTTGTCCCAAGCACAAACTAACGAATATACGATACACCAAAACTACTAATATGACTCTAAAGCGGACAGTTCCTCTAACATTAACCATCTAACCACAAAATCTCAAAAGATCCCATTCACAACTGCTGTACTGGTGCATGAAATATTCCATTTAAATATCAATATTTTGCTCGCCATAACATGGCAAGAATAAAAATCAAGGACCTTACCTGTACATGCTGCTGCATAGAGCCATATGGCATGCCTTGACTCAGCGCTTTTTGCTTTAGCATCATCATCCTCTTCTGTTCTTCACTTAAATGGGCTGACTGGTTGGGCATTGGACCTGGAGCTTGTGGTGGTCCACCCCCAGAGCCCTGCATGTAGGGCATCATTGGGTTTTTGGCTTGATTGGCCATGGGTGGCGTCATCCGTTGATTCATGTGGTCTACTCCACTGAAATGAGTCAGCGGCTTGGTGTTGCTATAAGAGAGCTGCTTATTGAGGTTGTTTTGGGCAGCCAAGTTATTAGGTTGCTGCTGCTGCTGTTGCTGGTTGAGCATGTTCATGTGGTTCTGTGGGAGGTAGTTGTTCATGCTTGGTGTTTTTGGCCCCATTGTGTTGCTAGCATTAAAAGCCTGCGTATACATCATGGGGCTATTTGGTTTGTCTGGGTTAAAGGGTCCACTGTACGGGCTTGTTGGTGCTCCTGCAGGCGACCAGTTTGGTGCCTGGGACTGCTGTTGGTGTTTTTGTTGGATAAGTTTGGCACGCTGCTGCTGATGAGCAGCCATTTGCTTCAGCTGCTCGGCCGGTGAAAGTTCAGATGTGGGTGGGACTGGAACACTTCCTCCTGTTCCCCCTGATCCAGGACCACCTCCTGTTACCGGAGTTGATGCCACGGGGCCAACACCAGGACCTGTGTTCATCATAAATCCATTCCCGGGCCTTGAGGCCTGGGTCTGTGCTTGGGTGGGCGTTTGCGGAGAACGTGCCACACAGTTAGCAGGCGATCCTGATGCCATTCCAACTGCTGGTGACTGCTGCAACGGTTGCTGGGGTGGTGTCCCATTGGCAGCAGTTGCAAACGGGGGACCAGAGGAAGATGGTCGCACCTGAGGTGACCCCATGGGCATCTGTCCACTCTGCGGTTGCGGTGTACTGTTGGGTGCCGTAGCTACAGAGTTAGGTGCTGGGTCTTGTGCAAGCTGCGTTTGTTCCGTTGTGCCCCGTGTAAAGTCGCTCACCTCCTTTTTCTCCTCAAAGTCCTCGTTGAAGAGGTCGTGCATGTCGTCCTCAGGCACTGTGTTTGCCAACTCATCAATCAGTTCCTGCCATTCCTGGTCATTCAGATTGATGTCAGAGAATAGCTTGTTCTGATTTGAAAGCGATGTTTCCGACGATTCAATTCCACCGCCGTCATCCAAAGGCTCTTGTTTCATGTCCTTTAGTAGGCTAAAGCCATCTTCCAACTCCAGTGAACCGTTCAGTTTAATATCAGGCATTCCACCATTTTTGCCTAAATCCTCAGGTCGTCCAGTAATATGGTTTGTACCAGCATTGCCGTTGCCGGTTCCGTTATTTGAGGAGGCACTGTTGTTGCCCGAGGGCAAGGTGGGTTTGATGTCCAATGGATGAAGCGGGGAAATGGGCGGGAGGCTACCAAGAGAGTCCATTCCAGTGCATCCTTCCTTACGGAGTCTCTTTGTAGTGGGAGAATAACTCCCATCACTGAGGCCATTTTGGTCACCATTTAAAGGAGACCGGGCACTGTCCAATTTCCTCTTCACTGTCTCCTGGAGCTGTGAGACGAATAAAAGAGAGAACAAAGGTTAGAAGGTCAGGTCAATATGAAAACGTGTAAAGAACAACACACTTTCAGAATATTGTTGTCATACATTCACACTTGTAATGCTACCCAGTGAAGCTGTTTTACAGGTGTATAAATAGTCAGGCCTGGTACTATTCAAACAATTATTTACATTTCAGAGCAGAAGCACGTCAGAGTGGTTTCTAGTCCAGAACGCCAAAATTTACATAGGTAATATATTCACGCTATCAAAACACTTCAGAACAGCAAAAGTTTTCTGCCAGTGATCGTCATTGTGGTTATGTGCATATGTGTGAAAAAATGTAATTTATTTATTCAAATTGCCTTGATCTTTTTGTTTATCTGATACAGCAAAGACGATCTTTTGCTGAGGTGTAGTCTTGACGTCAAATGAGGGCAGGAATTTTGATCAACAAAAACTGCCCACACTTAATTCCAGTGCTGGTTTTCCATAATCTGTGCGGGAGTATGGGTTTAAACAGAGGCCTTGTTTACAAGAATTTCCTTCTTTTTGCCACTATGTAAATATGAAATAGTTACATTCAGATCAAATGCAAGCTAATCAACGTACAGTGGGTAGTATTGTAGATGAGTTAGAACCAATCTGTGATGTCAAGCAGTTCATAACTTTTATATTTTATAGCAAAGCTGTTATAAAGTGGAGGAATTAGACTGACCACTGTTATCCCTAGTGTGCTTACCCTGCAGCATACATTTTTAAAAACTCTTCTTTTTTTATGACTCTCCAATCAGGTTCCTGTGAATTGTTGTCCAACCTAATTATCCAAGGTGACAGATAGACTATCTATAGAACTAGCCATTCTACCGATTGGCTTGTCCGTTTTGAAAATAAGTAGTTTTGCACAGATCTGTTTTACTGGCACTGCACACTCAGACAAACACTGCACAGAGAATCACTGATAGGATGGAAAAGGTGATGAGAGTCAATTATCACTTCGCAATTACATAGAGAGAGAAGAAAGCGAGAATAAGGGGAGGGAATCGGTTACAAAACAAACCGAGTTTCATTGTTCACACATGGACACACTTTTATCCCACAATGCTCTTCTGCTTAATTTGTCTCAGCCATTAAGCTGTGTCTAAGCCGCTCGACACAAGCATGCTAGACAGTAACACACATGTACAAGCCAACAGAGGTTAGGGACCGGAGAAAAGCCTTAAAATGCCATTAAATAGCATTATATATTGGCAAAATCAACCACAAATAAACAGGGGGAAAAAGTTATGAGTCTAAGCGTTCCTCCAGTTAATCCAAAAATGATTCTCTTAACATTCGGTTGCAGACTTTGCCGACGGTCCCTTCCGTCTCGCTTTTGCAGGGCAGTGCGGTGGGGAATGAACAACGGCAAATATTGAAGGGGAAAGAGTGATAGATGCCTCCTGAGAGGTGAGGATAAAAAAGAAGGTGAAAAGCATTTCCCATCATCTCTCCTCGTCTTTCTGTTTGTGCTAATGACTCTCACAGTGAACACACATTTAACAGTGTGTTAATTACAGAAGTGAAATGTGTGCGTAAACCCGGAGATGAAGATGAACCGCAAGAACATTAGTGACAAATTCTCCCCATGCACAACATCCCACCCACCTTCTTCGCTTATCCCAGATGACTTCAGTGTGTGTGTGTGTGCAAATCTCACACACACACACTACAATGAAACATGCGAAATGAGATTCTGAAACAACAAGATTCATGGATCTTCTCTCCGAGTCCCCTCTGAGGCAATACGTCTAGTCCCCCTCCCTCCTTCTATCTCTTTCCCTCGGTCTGTCTCTCCCTACATGACCAGAAGAACAGCGAGATCATGATGGGAAACAAGAAAGGCTAATGTTTACTGGCTAGCTTTATGCAAAAGAAGGAGATAAGCAGGATAAAATGAGGGACGCGCACACATACAAAACATGTTCCGCTGCAGTCTACCTTGATTAGACTTTTGCACCGTCTGGCTGCGCTTAACAGAAATGGCATGTACTGTAAGCTTTACTGTAGCAGGCTCAATATGACCCTTGTGTTCATGTGGTCTGTCTGGGGTTGCATCTTTCATTGTTACACCTCTGTCGTGTGCAACAGCTAAGGGGGTTGTCAAGGCAACCGTTGTCATGACGGCTGTCAATATTCGTGCCGTTTATCATGCCATAAAGACGATTAGGATGACTGTCACTCACATGGAGTGAGTGAATGACGGGGAGAGAGAGAGAGAAAGAAATCAAGGCAGAAATCGAGAACAATGTGGTGCACATGAAACAGTAGCTTGGGGGAAAAATAATTCCAAAAATAAATAAATTACATTTAATTAAATACAAATTTTAGAAAATAAAAAATGTTATATAGAAAATGATTTTATTTAAATGGATTTTATTTTTCATAATTTTTTTATATTTTAATAAATGTAACATTACTACCACTATTATTCTTATTTATTAAATAACTAATTAACTATAGGTGGTTTTCTCATTTCTATTAAAAGGAACCAGAATTACCAGTAAAAAAAGAAAAAAAGAAATAGTACTGACGAATATATTCTGCTATGAGAACTCGTCCTCTCAACGCCTTACAAATTAGTGGATGACTTCGCTAAGCCTTTTCTCACTCCTGCACCCTACCGGCCCATGTGTGATGAATCCTCTCAGAGTGGCACATGATTGATATCAATAATGATCATCTTCCTGCAAAGACTCTGCATGCTAAGTGAGGCGTAATTAGGTATGTTTAGTACCAACCCCCTCCAGCAGACATCTCCACTGACGACCGGGGTCGAGCGGTGCGGTACGGTACGGATGGCATAACTAGCGACGCCATAAGCTGCAGACAGAGACCCATCTTGCTAGCAGCATTTGGCTCAAAACCGCCGTAATGGGATCAGAACGGCGAGAAAACCTCCCCCAAGCCTTAACTAGCATGGCAGGGTTAAGAAAACACGCGGCAGAGGTAGAGACAGGAAGAGAGAGAAAGTCTGTGCATACGTGCGTGTGTGTGTGTGTAGCGGGGGGAGGCTGATGTTTGTTTTTCTCCATTTCACTGCCTATTAAAGTGTTCAGTAGCTCACACAAACACACTCCCTCTCCTGATCTCTTCACAGTCACCATGTGGGAGAGCACACGGATAAAGGGAGGGAGAGAAATACAAGAGGGAGGGAGGGAAAGACAGAAGAGCTCTTCAGACAGACAGTAATGCTTTCATGTGACTGGAGAGAAAGAGAAAGAGAGAGAGAGGGAACGCATGGGGGGAGAGAACCACCAAGGTGCAGTTGTTATAGCAACCTCCTGATCCCGAAGCCCCTCCCCCCCGGCTCCTGGGCTGAGTGCACTGGACACTTCTGCCAATAATCTCTCTCGCTCTGTCTCTCTAGTGGTCTCCCTCCCTAATGTTTTCTTTCCTCTCTCTCTCTCCTTCTATACCTACCCTATGCTTTTTTCCCTCTCATCTATTGAATTCTCTTCTTCTTTATGTCTCAATCGCTGTGCACTCTTTGTCAACGTATGCAATACTAGCCCTGTATTACTGTCTTTGTCTTTTTACCATATTGTACAAAATAACAGAGATCGCCACCTTGATTATATAGGGTGCCCCTAGCAAATGAGCAAAGATGTGTTACGTTTCTAGGTAAGGAAATGCTAAATTGTCTCATGTCTCAAATCGCAGCTAGGTACAAACTATGTCCGAACAGGTTTCCAGTGACATGACATTTGTCTACCAAAAAAAAAACTAAAAATGCGCAACGTGGCATGATAATAACCAACCAGATGAGGTTTGATGTTTAAAATTTAAGGCATAAGGAAAATTATTCTGGACCAGTAAGATTTTAGAGTGGGCGGAGCGATTTATTGTGGCAGATGAATGATTGAATAAATGACAATGTCCTGTTGCTTGTTGCAGAAGCTTAAGACAAAAGAAGAAGTGGCATTTTTTATATTATTTAATACAAAACACAAAAAATAAAACAAGCATGCTCAACTAAACATCCTACGTTTTTTTTTTAAAATAAAATAATAAATTGCTATTTCAACTTGCTGCAGTTCTTTTAAGATTTCTTTCTATTCATCAAAGAACAAAGAAATGTTTATTCAGAATGATTTCCGAAAGTTCATGCGACAACTGAAGACTGGAGTAATGATGCTAAAAATTTAGCTTTTCCAACACAGGAATAAATTACATTGTAAAATATATATAAAAAAACAATTACTATAATATTTCATAATTACTGTTTTTTTTATTAAATTAATGAAATTGATGCAGTCTTTATTTTGTGTAGTGGTGTACATCAGACAACAACAACAACATCTTAGTTGACCTTAAAGCTCTTGCTTTATCCTCAGGAAGTCTTGTGTGTGAAGCATGTGTTAAAGGCTAAACCAAATAAGTGTGTCAAAGTATGTGTGTTTGTGTTTAATCCACATCATTAAATTGAGCTCTTGAATGTGCACTGTACAATAAAGGCAGACCGACCTTTGACACAAAACAGATAACACAGCTAAACACACAACACAGGCCCTTACAGCCTCTCTCTAGTAAGTACTGCGCAGAGTGCTCATTTGAAAAATGTGGTTTGTGTAAGTGTGTATGTGTACGTGTGTGTTTTAGATCTGGCTCATCAGACTTTAAAATGAGCTGAGTGCATGACCCTTTAATTTAAGAGGTGAAAGAAACATCCTATGGCACAGACAGTTGAGCTCACAAGTTTACACAATTGCAGAATAAATTTCAACGTTAATAAAAAATTCATTTTATTTTTTATTTAATACAAACACCAGAAAGCCATAGCATAAATTTACATATATTCTGTTAGACAAAGTAACCGAAATTACACAAATTATCTTGTGCATCAGTTTACATATCCCTGGTTTTTAATATTGCATGATGATCCTCGAGCAACTATTTTTTGTAGCTCTGTGTTACTGTATGCTAGACCTTGGATTGTTTCACCGTTTCTAATATTAACTATTAATAATAGTATTAAAAAAAACCTCCATGAGAGAAGCAATGATGCCTGAATCATCAACAAATTACTCAGTTGAGTTAAATCTGTGATTAACGGTTTATCCAGATCATAAAACTGGTCTGAATGATTCATTAATGAATTGGACATGTTCAACTCTCTAGTTAACCAAAGTTTTGGCCTGTTTGTCAACAAAGCTATCGCATAACCTCAGAAGACAGGCACACAACTCATATTTGACCCTGGACCACAAAACCAGTATTAGGTCACACGGGTATATTAGCAGCAATAGCCAACATTGCATGGGTTAGCAATTTTTCTGTTATGTCAAATATCATTAGGATATTAAGTAAAAATACAGGACAAATATCGTCCTATCCTAACAAACCATACATCGATAGAAAGCTTATTTGTTCTTATTTTTTTCAAATTGATGCCTATGACTGGTTTTGTGGTCAAGGGTCACATAAGGTCGATTTTATATCATCTTTTAAGTTTACAAAGCTCCGGCCCCTATTCAGTGTAAAGCAAGGAAAAGAAAGAACAGCACATTATTTCAAATGTAGCTATTCTTTTGTGTCACACACAAAATACACATCTGGAAGATACAAAGGTAAGTAAACAATGACAGAAGGTTCATTTTGAAGTGATTTATCCCTTTAAGAACCAAATATATGCCCTTCTGAAAAAAGAAATAAAAAAAAATAAAATAAACAAAACATTTTTATGATGACTTGCTTGTTTTAAAATGCTAAACAGATTATGCAAGTAATATATAAACATATGAGGAGGACTGTATCTAATTAAATACACACAGAGCTCTATTAAAACCAATGTAGTGATTTTGAGCTCGTCGCAAGCTGTTGTTTTGTGATCAATACACACTGCTCGCGCTTTAATCAAGTTGTAGAGAAATTTTGGAATGTTGTGGTTAGCTGGAAAAAATGTATTACCTCACCCCTCCTTTCCCTCTCTCTCTCTCTATCTATCTGTTCTACCTCACTCTCTCCCTCGTGAGTTCCTGTCTGTGGGATACAGAGGTTTATAAATAACTCTCAGCCCAGTACAGTGTTTTTGTGAGTGCGTGTGGTGGCAGTATGTGTGAAGATGGAAGGAGCACCCACTGGCTAACACTAATATAATAAGATATTAATGAAGGAGAAGAAGAAGAAGAGGGAGAGAGAGAGAGAAGGAAGACAGGAGGGGGAGGACAGGAGAGAGCAGAAGCAGAAGAAAGGAGGGAGGAGAAAGAGGGGGCACGGAGAGTCAGCACACGAGGCTTCCGCTCGTTGAGCAACACCGCCTCCTCCTAAACGCTGCTAAATACTCTCTCTCTCTCGCTCGCTGTCTCCCTCCCTCACTGTTAATGGCAGCCTGTTTAAACACTGGCTGAGTGGATGTGTGTGCGTGTGTGCACTGTAGCGCCTGGGTGCATGTTAAACACAGTCCCTGAAATCCTACTCCAATCCAATAAAGCCTTCAGCAGCCCTGCCAGCAGAGACAATTACTGCACCTCACCCAGAGAGAGAGAGAGAGAGAGAGAGAGAGACAGCCGAGAAACGGAAGGGAGAGAACGAGGGAACAGGAAGCATGGAGAACGAGGGAGGGAAGACAAAGAGCGGCTCGTCACAATAAACTGCTCATAATCATCTGTACATTACTCACACGCTCTTCAGGCTAAGCTCCTCCCACTGCCTTCATTTGGCACATTCTTAATAACTTGGAGTCATCCATTCATCACTCTGTAAATATGGGCTTGACGGTAACTAGTTTGACTTGTGAGGTATGTCTCGCATATATGCGATGCACGTGCAAATATACAGAGGGATGGAGATCACTGAGGGTTGTGCTGCTGTTCACAACAGTGAAAATTAAGACTAAACTAACAGCATTTCGCACAGCCTGGTTGGTTACGTCGAGCTAAATAATAAATGCGAAGCGTTAGCAATACATTTGCAAAATTTACAATTATTTACACTATTTCAAGTGAATGTAATAATCAAGCTGAACAAAAAGAATTTACTCCCTACCAACTACTATTCGAGTGTTTTCACAACACGTCAATCAACCAACCATATTGGCGCCACTCAACAGAACATGCAAGTTTAGTTGATTATTGAAAATGGTTGAAAACCATTAGTTGAAAATTGCCAATTAATATGTTTTGAGCTGTACTCATTAGTTGGACCGGGGAAAAACATTTGGAGTACTAATTGTCTCCAAAGGAAAGAAGGGGTTTGTGTTTTGCCAAAATCACCAGCATTTCCAGGGCAAGAATCTTGACTAAATTAATTTTTGTTCTTATTATTTTGGTAAAAATTTTAAATAGGTAACACTTGTTACTTATTAATTGTTAGTAAGGTAGTTGTTAAGTTTAGGTATTGGGTAACATAGGCGGAGGGTGAACCAACTCCAGGGTAAGGCTAAAAACAGCCAAATGTATTAAACGCTGTATACCCGTCTTTTTAGGCAAGAATTAAACATAGGTGTCATAGGCTAATGAAAAAAAATTTAATGGGACATAATTTGTATTGAACGTGATTACAATTTCATTTAAAAAATACTAAAAATAATAATTATTAATTTATATTTCTACAACGTTTCCTTTTCATGGTTATTCAAAGAGCGAATGTGATATCACCAACTTTGATTTATCGCGAGCACTTTCAAAAATAATATTAATAATAACAACAAATAATAGGGCTAAACAATTTTAATTTTTAAATATTATTTAATAATAATATATATTTTTTCTAATAAAAATACTAATGTTTTTATTTTACAAAAATTAACAAACAACAGGATTCACATGGTCTTATATCACATCACGCGCCTGCAGCACTTCTGCGAGCAGAGGAAAAAAAAACATTATAAAGCATAAACAGGCCTAAACAATAACCAAAATTGAACTGCAAAAACTGCAATATGTAGCGTAGTATGCAGAGTTTTGGTTCATTTTTGTGCTGTACAAAAGGAGACGACAGAAAGCGACCTCATCTTTAAAAGGAGAAGCCTTATTGTTTCAAATGTTAGAAGAAAAAAGGGATTTCGTGAGATTTATGTGGATATTGGCAGTGGCCTTGCAGGTGTACGGCTGTACTGTGCTTACCATGAGTGCTCAGACTGTCAGAGATTCAGTGCCCTAATTTTTACTGAACCAGCCATGTCATTAATTATGAATTTATCAGTGTTTACGTGCCAACGTCAACAAATTTTTCGCCAAATATAGATAACAAGATAATTCATTTGTTTAATTAGCCTAATTAATTAAATTTTAAAATAGTAATTTAAATAATATGCAAGTGATGACCTTGGCGCCTCTGTGTCCTGAAGACAAGCTTCAGCTTCTGTTGATATCCATCTAACAGGTCACATTTATGTAGTTTAAACATTAAACTAACATTGTAATATGCTTTTACTGTTTTATATGTAAAGATTTTTTTAAGCAAGTCATGGTGATTTGAGAAGGATAAGTTATTCTGATATTAACTATGAAGGCGCTGCTGCTGGCCACAAAAAAACAAACAAACAAAAAATTAGATGCATATCCTCGGAAGAAATCATGCATGTGCCCCTGCAATATTGGAATGCGAGTGAAATAGCCTATAAGTGGTTAAAATTAACATCCCTATGCGCAATACTGAAAAAAACAATATACGGTGCAACGTGAGCAATCTTAATGTCATAATCGACACGTCACGTGGAGGGCTGCAGGGATGGTTGACTTTCTACAACTTTCTCGCATCTCCCGACTGCACAATTCTGTCTCTGGGCTCTTCAGGCAGTTCCTTTGACCTCATGATTCTCATTTGCTCTGACATGTGCTGCGTCCGAAATCGCTTACTTCCCTACTATATAGTAAGCGAAAAACAGTATGCGAGGTGAGTAGTATGTCCGAATTCATGGCATTCAAAATTCAGTAGGCGAGAAGTACCCGGATGACCTACTGCTTCCGGCCGAATTCTATAGTAGGCACACCATGGACACTTTCCTATCCCATAAGGTTCCGGTAGAAGAGGCATCATATTCAAAAAATGGCAGAAAGTGGAGATGCGGCTCATTATAAGTGTAAATACATCAGGAAAAAAACTTTGTTTATTGTGATTAAATTACACTTGTTTAACACAATCTAAATAAACGGATGACTTATTGAAAGTTT
>JAUCNO010000001.1:2039487-2056384 GCA_032353835.1 Enteromius viviparus | reverse complement strand
GCTGATTGTTTAGCTGCATTTTGAAACTTTTTTGGTCAAAGCAGCAGTTAAAAACTGTTCGTCCTCTTGAAGCCTGCCTGCATACCCGACTGTAACCACAGTCCATTCTATTACAGGAAAATTGGTGTGCTTATTAATTTGTTTTACAATAATTTGTTTTGTTTGCGTAATATTTGCTCAAACATTGTTTGTTAGTCTACAGATTATTATTTTATGTAAATAAAATATATATATAATTTTTTTGTAATAACACAACAAAAAACACAACAAAAAGTACCGCTAGTTAAAGTACTGGATTGATATGTGGTTTTGATAAAAGTAGTAATACTGTTAAAACCTTAATAATACCCATCCCTAACCACTACTGTGTTAAAAATAAACTTGTGCACCTTATTTTGTAAAATATATACTTACAAATTGCAGTGTATTTCTAAAAACAAAGAAGAAAAATGATTGCAATAGTAACAAATAGTGGCAAACTATACATCTTACAAATTGCTTCAAATTAACAATGCTTCTATTTTACTCCAATAAAATATTTTCTCCAAACTATTCTCTATGAAATTTACTTAAGCACTTAAAAAAACTGTCCTAAAAATATATGTGACCAGGAAAGTACATCATATGCAAGCTAAATAAATAAGCTTTCCACTGATCTAGAAAACATTTGGATACAACTATCGAAAAATATAGAATCTGAGGGTGTAAATGTTTTTAGAAATGCATATCATTAATGAAAATTAACTTTAAATTTACTCCTTTAGTGTCACTAAATCCTTCAAAAATCCTTCTAATATGCTGATTTGGTTATTATAAATTTTTAAAAGTCATTAAAGTTTTCTTTTGTAAATGGAAGTGATTGTGGACAATATCTTTTCCAGGATATTAATGAAAAAAAGATATAAACAACAGCTTTTATTTAAATTATTTGTAAAATTATTTTGTCACTTTTGATAGGTTTAATGTGTGCTTGCTGAAGAAAAGTAATTATTTATTTATAAAACTCTGGCTGAGCCCAAACTTTGAACATTAGTATGTGTGTTTAAAGCTGTAATATAATTCCAGTACTCTGACAACTGCCCAGAATAAACACATTTAGTTCACTGTGCAACCTGATTAAAGGCTCTCGTAACAAACAGCAGCATTTCATCACTGTCTCACAATGCTGGAAATCAACACTCAGTAAAATAACACAGAATTAAAAGATGTTCCAAATAAACATGTATAACCAAAAAAACTCTTACCTTTACCCATAAAGAAGCAGAGCAGGGGATCCCAAGGAATAACATGAGGGAAAAAAGGAGAAAAGAATCGTCATTATTGTGATGAATTTAATTATTTATTACATTCTTTATTCACTCACTGCAACATTAAACCTTTGGCGAATAAAATCAGAATGTCTTTCTTTTTTCTACAAACTCACATAAAAGATAAAAAGTGCTATACAAGCACTGACACCAAAGTAATCAACAACACGCAAAGAGATAGAAAGGATGAAACACAAAGACACCTCGCATAATTAACCGCATTACAAGTTTGCAGCACTCCTCCAGGCCATTAGGGGCCACTAACACAAATCTTTTGCCCCAGACCCATCGATCTGTTACGCTGTTCAACATGGATCTCTTTTTCTGAATTAAGACAAACCTGAAAAATTAACTCTCCTTCAATTTCAAGAATAAACCAGTGATAATATCACCTGCTATTAGTACAAACTTCCTCAGGACAACACCACTCACTAAATTTAGCATGCATCGTTTTGTGACAACAATGTAGCATACTACTGTTTGAAACATTAAAGTTATTCTAATACATTACTACATAAAAAAATGAACCTTTTTTTCTCTATAATGATACTATGCTCCAATTCCATAAATACATACGTCACTAAGCATGGTAAATACATACTTTTATCACATACTTTATGTGCATGCACATTAGCACCCATCTAAATTAATTCACAAAACATTGATTATAACTCATTTATCTTCATATATTTAAAAACTGTTGTGACATTCTGCTTTGCATCCCTCTTTTGTACCACAAAGAAAATTTACCCTGAAAAGCACCAGATACAAAAAGCACTAGAAAATATGTCATCCAGCATGTTTGGTGTACTATTTACAATGTACTGTTTTGTGTTCACTTCACACAGGTGCCCTGAAAATCATCATGTAGTAGCACTCAAAAAAAAAAAAAAAACAGGGGGTTGCAAGGCTACGTTTAATAATACTGGGAACGTACAGAACAAAACAAAACTGAGGGTGCAAGCGGGTGAAAAAAGAGAAGTGGGAAAGCAAAAGATTTGAGATCAAGACGAGAGTGAATGTCTGGTGGGTTGAAAGCCCTGCAAAGGTGAGGAGATGAGAGAGATGAAGCAGATCGCTCAGATTGGGAGTTACATAAACGCAGACGGTGTGTGTGCACATGTGTGTTAGCGGCAGTCCGAGAGAGAGAGATTTGACGCATCAGTACACAAGAGTTAAGACTGCATAGAGTAAGAGTTGAAGTGTGTTGGTGTAGGGGGTTTGCAGCAGCGGACCTGTGTCTCAGGCACATGCGGTGTAATCTTCTTACTGTCTGTGGGTGCAAGCTCGCTGCTGCCATTATATAACTGCTAATACATACACGCAAAACAGCAACCGCCAAGCCGTGCCATAGCCTGACCTCCCACACACTTCCACTCATACTGTTCAGAATGGATGGACACACTTGAAATCAAAAGTCACTGTCAGTGTCCTTACTTCCTCTTTAGTAGGTCTCTGTGTGCCCTGAGTCTGTCTCCATCATCAGTTGAACATGACGCATAACTTGACAAATACCCCATTTATTGAAAATAGAAAGGAACCAATGTTCAAATTTAAATTTGATTCTGTGTGTTTCAAGTAAATAAATAAAAAGACACTCACTTAAATAAATTGTTAAATTAGGAATAACAGTAAAACAAATGAAAAATGGAGATTTGTTAAAGATCATATTAAACAGGGTTATTAAATCATTAGTGTTTAATTGTTAAATTGAAGTGCACGTTGAGTGGGTTTTATATATTAGCCTGTATAATAATGTAACGTTATATATAAACTATCTATTTATCTGTCTGCCTTTCTGTTTATTGTCTGAATATGTTGTTTGTTTCTTCTGAGGTAAAGTGATATTACATTGTTTATAAGCCATGTCTGACTGAATATATTTACTATTTCTTTTAACTTTCCTTTGGCTTTTTAGTCTTGTTTATATTTTGCTGAACACTACACGCTGCTGCATCTGTTGAACTGAGGCGCTACAGCGAATACGATCTGTCTTTTCGGTGAGCGTGATTTCACAAAGTACAAGATGTTCCTGGATCAACATCCTTGTTGATCCTGGAACAATATTCCAATCAACCAATCAGAATTGAGGAATCATTTTTCTGTTTTATGCTTAAAATCATGGTTAGGTGCTTCTAAACCCTTGTTAATCAGCTATCATTTACCACTGATTTTAGGCATAACATTTGGCTCGGGGTAGGTTTAAGGGTAAGGATTGGGATAAGTTAAAAAATTATGACAATAATGTTGATCCAGGATCTTGTCTTACTTGGCAAAATCATGGTGACTCTGTCTTTTCACAACAGCGCCAAAACCACATTTATTGTTTATATTGCAATACAATGAACAGAATTTAAAATGTGACCGTTTTTTTTCATATTAAAAGTACCAAAGCACGATGCTTATTGTGATTCGCTGGATGGGGAAGTGCCCTTCAATGTTCCGTCCATTAACTGAAATCAGGCTAGACTAATCGACTCACGGAATTTAAGAATCGGGTTCCCTAGAAATGAGAATCAATTAATAGCGAGATATCAATATATTTTTTTGTCTCTCTATCTCTCCATCCATCTTTCCATCCATCTCTCCTCTGCTTCTAAAAAAAAAATTGACTTTGGTAGCTTTGGTAAAAATAAATTACCAAGTTGTCAATTTCCCAAAGGTTACTAATCACTTTCAATTGGGTGACCATACCTGCCATTTGTTGAATCAAAGCAATTTAGGAATCCTGGTCAGGACACATCCAGGAAAAATGGCACGTATGGTCACCCTACTTCAAAGTCTTCAGTGAAACCTTTTGACTGAGTAAAATTATTGCGCATTAGAGTTCTGGATCGTTTAATAACATAAAATATAAAGCTAAAGGATCACAAATGAACGAAAACGTTCACAAAGATGATGTGTCTTTTATTTACAGGGCTCAAACTCACAAGCACAGATTAAACATTCCTTTCCACTTAACAATTGTTCAAATCAATGTTCTTACACTGCACCGTCTGAGAAAGATTATTTGACCTAAGCTTAAATGAACTTCGAGTTCCACATTCATCATCTTTTTGTGTAGCTATACTGAGTTGCTTCGAAGTGTTTCGATTAAGCTCAAACCTACTGGGTATGTGTACTGTGTAAGCTTATCCATCAGGGGTCTATGTGGAGTAAAGTTTCCCATACCAAGTTTGAGGTCAACACCGTTTCAGGTGGTTTAGCAAGAAACCACATATAATGAAATAAAAGAAGCCCTTTTAAAGGAAATGAATAAACATTCTGTAAACACATTGTCATGGACAATGACTTTCGGTCATTCTATTCTTCCTTTTAAATGATATGTCAGCATTTGATTGCATTCAGTCAACAACTGTAAAAAAAAAAAAAAAAAGATTGTATTTTCAACAACCCGTGTTATTGTTAAATGACCGTGTTTTGTTCCTTTACACATTTAAGAGCAAGTGCTGATGATCCTTTGCTAACACCTATTTGCGTAAAGGAGGGTTTTTGTGCTTACGAGACCACTAAAGCAAAGCACCATTTAAGACTGAATCCTAAGTAGAACCGTGAACTGAGCTGCTCTTGAGTGTCCTCATCTCGTCTGAGCTGCTGATAATCAGATGGCTCCTTCCCTCACGCTTCAGCACCATAAACGTCATTCGTTGTTAGAACATTACCGTTTAACAAGATGACAAATCTGGCGTTTTGAAACATGTAACATTGTTCACCTTTATTTCAACCGTCTGAGGTGATTATTTGAGCTACGTTTGTCTGATGTTGAAAAAAAAAGGGCAACTTGACTGAAAAAGCATGTGGATTTAGTCCAAAGGATTTGTGGAGAGATACAGTGGTGTGGTGCTGAATGAAGATATCCCAAATTTTTGGTTTCCCGTTTCTTGTGTGTGGTTCCCTTGGGTATTTGACCAATAAGTGTATCGGCACACACCAACAAGCAGATGACGTACAAACAAACAACTGATTTTACCATTCTGTGCCGCCTCAGAGTTTTCTTTTTGCTGCTACAAAAAAACATCTACAAAAGGAGAGGAGATGTGATTGAGTAAACAGACACTCTTTGTCAACATTTTACCATTTACCTGTAAGTAATCTGAACACTAAAATAGGCCTCCTTCACAAACATCTTGACTGAGTACTGAAAAGTTGATTTAGATTCACTTTGGAATATTTTCTGAAACTGATGTGTTGCGCTCTGAACTAGGTCTGATCGATTATATCAATTACAAAACTTGTTTTGTGTCGAATGTCAATGTTTAAGTTAATCCTGATTCAACCGACATCTTTCACACAAAACAAGACTCACCAGAGCACACACTTATGGCATTTTTGCAAGTGTGACAACAGCATTCTATAACCAAACACCAGCAAAAGCGCAAATGATCAGGACTCAAATTCCTGACACACCCTCCATCCGCGCTGAATGACAGAAACAAACTGGACAACTAGCTGTCTGCCACACTTAACTCTAGAATTCTGAACATCCACCAGAGATGGATTAAGGCTAGAAGAGATGCAATGCAAAACTCTGCACATATCAATGTAGAAAGATTTTTGTCAAACTGTACAACAACAATTCACCCTTCGCTAAGCCACACCCGAAAACCACCACAGGCCAATCGTGGCTTAGCAACCATAGCTTGGCACGGGAGGTCTGTCAAGCTTTCGACCGTGGGAAACATACCGAAGCGTTGTATGTATGGACTGCGCAAATCTGATGGCGTGGTGGAATTTTTTCCCTTCACGAAACCTAAAACCCGAGGGGAGAAATGCAGAACTAAATTCACAACTTTTTAGCCTGGCGCACTAAAGATATAAGCGGCAGAATGTTACTATTGCTAATTGGTTAGGCTAATGTCTTGTGTTTATTCCACAAGACTATGTCATAGCTGTTCCTCAATTTGTGTCTTTCCCATTTGAATGGTCAGTGTATGAGGCGGCTGCTGCTTACGCTGTGACCTAACGTTATAGGCTTTAGCTTCAATTTTGATAAAATGATTTTCTAATCGGTTGCACGTTATGTTGTTGATATACCCCCTCGAATGCATACTGTAGTCCGTTTTGTCTTGCTCTCTCAGATACCTCACCTGTTCGGCAAAATTATTATAATTATCTACTTGGGAATGTCTGACAACGGTGCCTATATACTGTAATAGACGTGCCAGGCGCGAAAGCTTGACAGGCGTAGCAAAAGTAACTAAAGAGGGCAGGGCTTTAGCAAAGGGTCATGCATTATTGTGAGGGGTAGGTTAGGGTTGGGGTATGGGGTATGGGGTGTAAATGTTAATAAAACAATCAAATAGGTAGAAAATTTGAAGTCATTAATGAATAAACTCATGTCTCAGTTGGACCGATTTCTTTAACATATTGAAAATGTCCTAGTGCTATGGACATCCCTATCTTTGATACCTTTGTTAATTATACCTGAATACCTGTAACTTCAGTTGTTTCGAATATTACATCGAATATTAAGTCGAACATTCAAACAATATTTAAGTCACTCATATACTGTCAATATGTATTCAACTTCAATCTGCTGAACGAAAAAAAAAAACATTTCAAACAGTAAACAAGTTTTGTTATCAATCTCAAATACTGAATGTGAATGCAGCACAGACATTACTGAGAGATGCCTTTTAATTTCTATTCTTACGTTTTCAGGATTATTGTTATTATATTAGCAAAGTACGTACTTTAAAAAAAACGTTTTAATAAATTGTTTAAAAACTAGTTATGTTTTTATTTTTTATTTTTTTTTTTATTTTAGCATTAACTAAGGTTATTATAGTAAAGACTGACTAATCAGAAACTAATAAATAGATTTTATTATTATTTTTTTTTTAAATGTTAAAAATAATAAGTAGGTTAGTTGTAAAAATAATGGATAGATTAATCGACCATCAAAACAATCATATGTTACAGCCCTACTTTGAATTCTTGCGTTAAGCCATTATAATTCCTGCATATACTCATTAAAATAAACCTACAATATCAACAGTTAATCTAAATAGGTGACAATATACAGTCAGACAGCAATTATCGCAAAATAAACCTTACTAGGGTATATTATCCTACTTATTACATGGCTACATATCAAATACTCAAGTAAATGGACATGAAATATTGATTTGAGTTGAAATAATTATATCATGTGAGAAGAAAGACACCACAGAGTGATATGAGAGACATGAAAGCATTACACAGTGAGATTGGCTGCCAGGACAACAGTCAAATATGACTTAGTGGTCATTATACAAAACTATCTAAGAACCGCAGAATGCCATAATCAAATATTCCAACTAAATACTGAATACTATACCAAACAGGATTGACTAACATAAAAATATATATATATTTTTTTTCTATTTAGCTTTTAATAATTTTTCCGTTTTAGTCATTTTAGTGCTTATTTAATTAGAGTTAATTGTTAAGGCAACATTTGTTTGTAAGTTCATCAAATACTTCCAAAAAATTCCAGCTTTATTACCGAAAATTACTTTAGTTTTACTTTTAAGCAACAATAACAACACTGGTTATCACAATCCTGTTGCTATTCATTAATGAAAGCATGAAACCCATTTAGAAATGTGTCCGTTTTGTGAATTCAAACTTGTGCATATGATCAGCTCTGAGCAGGAATAAAGTCGTCTTTGCTACAGCTGGGAGGCCAGACATTGAAAATAAATAAATAAATATTAAAAAAAAAAATGTTAGACTGTCTGCAATTTCTCCTGCCCCATTAGTTTTCTGGCTCACCCTACTGTCTAAATCACACATTTGCCAGTTTAAACGTTGAACTTTGCAAATACTGCTGGAGACAGCACCTAAACAGTGCTTGACCACAGTTCAAGATCAATAAAAGCAGAACACACAGGTATGTTTCCCTGGAGCCACTTTCTGTCGCTCACTTCAGCCTCCTGCTCCGGCTTTAACGGTGTCGCAGTAATTAGAGGAGATGGTGTAAGCACACAACTCAGGAAAAGTACAACAATGTCTACTCACCTACACATCACAAGAGATAACTGCACAAACAGAACAAAACAAGAAAGAAGCAAACACTAAGGCACAGTTTCATAGAAAGGGCTAAGCCTAAACCAGGATTAGGCCATAGTTCAATTAAGACGTTTAAAGATTTTTATGAACACGCCTTATAAAAATGCATTACTGGTGTGCGTCTTAAGACAAAACAAAGGCACTGACATGTTTTAAGATCAGCCGGTGCAAGATTCATTTGGTTGAAACTGCTCAGATCTACATTAAGTATAGGACTAGGCTTAAGCCTTGTCTGTGAAACTAGGGGTAAATTAACGTTTTATGTCCCGCTAAGCTTCCAAAACTGGACTGCTGAAGTGTGCATGCTACAATGACTAGCAAACCTTAGGCTTAATGAAGAATTAATGAGGACTTTTAGCATTTTAGCTCAAAGAATAACTTTTGTAGCGGCATTCTCTTTCAATGAGATCAAATTCCTCTCCTCAATCATCATTAAATCAATATGAAAACTCACTGACCCTGTTCAAGAGTAAACATTGTGACATCTCCAAACTAAACACACGCCTTCTCAAGGATGTCAAACCTCTTTCTAAAAGTTAGTTAAGACAGAGAGATAGATTTAGAAATGAAAATTAATTAACTTCAAATCCGTAATTTATATTCTTAAACTCAACACTCAAATTGTACAAAACAAAGATTCATAGCAGCTCTCCCCATTACTAACTACTTCCTGTCCACCCTACCTCATTCCTCCAGGATGGCCCGCCCTCATTACACTGGTGAGAGCGCAAGCTAGTCGAGGTTGTATTTTTAGCCTCATGTTTGCAGATTAGCCAAGTATTTTTAGACAGTGTTATCCAATAGCACACCCCCTCCTACACACACACACACACCCCTAACAAACGTCATAGGGGCTCTGCTTACTACTGCCCACCCCTAACTAAACATTTAAGACAGAGAGAGAGAAAGAGAGAGAGAAATTTTGATGTTTGACTTGACAATTTTTTAAACAAATGTTACATTTAATTAAAAACATATATTATATTATATTACATATAAATAACACTTCACCGACATGATCAAACGCTACCTGACTGAAACCACAAACAACCCAGGCCACTTCCTAATGCTACAAATTACTGTATAAGCTCTACAGCGGCCACTTGCTTTATAATTATAAGTAAGAGATTCAGAAAAAAGCCTCTAGCGCTCACTCTCCCGTGCTCTCTCTGTTTTTAGAGAGAACATTACATAATTTTCTCTCTGAAATGAGCACAGTCCAGTCTTTTTGCACAAACGCACACTGACAGATCAGAGATGACAGCCAGGCTGTTCCCGGCTGTCTGCATCACTGTCACCATGACAACTCCCAGAGATAGGAGGAGAAAACCAGAGAAAAAGAAAAAGGCTAACTGTGAACACCTGATAAGCTAGACCAAAAACAGGATGCAAGGTCTCCATAATGTGCAAAAGGTTCTACTAGCAGTCAAAAGAAGCTTTCATTGAGCCCAGAGTAAACAAACACAATGAACAACAGTCCTGTAACTACAGGAAAACCCATCTATCCAACCTCAAAGTCCAGCATCACACACACGGGTTAATTTAGGATGAAAACACAAATATTTGCATTTTATTTGAGATCACACAAATTTCTCTGCACATTTTAAGCCTAAACGCTAAAGAGTGTCATTTTCAGAATATTATCTCTATCCCAGCTCAGAAACAAGTACAATTGAATTTTTCAATTACTTCAACCTTTTACAAAAAGTGTACTTGTGGCAAAAATGCAGTAAAAAGAGTTCATTAGTAAATTATCTTGCCATATACAGTGAAAATCTGTGAACAGCTTCACATCATATGTACTTCTACTGTAAAATACTGCAAAATGTATAGGTTTTTGAGTAAGAACAATTAACTACCATTTAATTGAGAGAATTGTTTGAATTTTGAATTGTTGTGTTTTTCTAATCAGAAACATTTATGTTTGCATTTGATGTAATTTTTAATCACTAATTTTTTTATATAGTATTTTTTTTTTATATAGTATATATTATATTATTATATAATATATACATATATAATACTATATAATATATGTAGTATTAAATTGTTTATCTCTACCAAGAAGCACCATATAATACATTTTAAGACAAAAGTTACATTTCGGAAGTTCAAGTAGACGGGTTTATTTACAATATATAACTTAATGAAATATATATGTGGTTAAAAGTTGTAAAATATACAGATTCCATGCCATCCTGTACTACTTGAAACATGGCAACCACTGCTAGCAGTTTTTAGGGAACCAAAACATTACTCTATTTGTCCCGACACTGCAACAGTGGCTCAACCAATGATGTGAGCTTGGAGGCGGGACTATCTGCAAGAACCACCAATAGAAGATGGTGGGAGTGTTTAATATAACCGGTTTGAAAAAGAATAATTTCGCAATTTCATTCAATAAAACTCCTGGAGTTAGAAATGATGCACTTCAGCTTTAAAACAAAACACAAAAAATCTATCAAGATTACGAAGCACATGGATTATACAACAGTATTAAATAACACTTCCACAATGAAAAGAATTAAACTGTCTATATTTAAACTCTATATATTTAATGTGTGTACACATGTACATGCATGTACGAGTGTGTGTGACTCAACTGTATCCTGGCAACATGAGAGAAAGAGGGAGGAGTGTAGTAGTCTGTCTCTTTCTCCCTGGTTCTCTCTAAGGGAGCGTCTCTTCTGAAATATGCATGAGCATGAGTGCTCAGTTTCACTTTTCTCATTTCTGCGTACTTGGAAAGCAGCTTCGCTCCCTGAAGAGCAAACCTCCAGCTCAGCACCGCAAGTGCTGCGTAACCCGCATCATTAGGGGTCAATACCACATGCATAGACTCAAGACGACACAGCCCGTGGGACACTTATTACAGTTTGCTCTAAGAATAAAGAGGAGTTTGAAATGCTGCTTAGTTTGATTCTGTTGTGGACGTCAAAGCAGGTCAATAAAGGTTGAGAACGTCTTCGTAATTGGTGCGAAATACAAAGTACAGAGGACATTGAAAATCAGTAAATTACAAGGGAAACTTTTGAAGAGGTTTTCCTTTTTTGCATTTGTTATCTGGTTGTTTTCTGAACCAGTCTGTTTAAACAAGGAAGTTATAAACCTGATCCAGAGAGCTTGACTGTGAATGTGCTCTATTGTATGCTGCAAACGTCACTCAGGTGCTTTGTTAAACACTTGTGTTCCATGTGAAAAAAACAAAAATCAACTGAAAATCCTCTTTTCTATTTTAAATACACGCGATTTTAAAATGCAATCTATTCGTCTTGAGTGTCACATGGTCTGAAATGATACCAATAAACTGATCTGATAAACATTTCTTATTCAAAACCGTTGTGCTGCTTAATATTTTTGGAAACTGCCATTTTCAGGATTCTCTGACGAATAGAAAGTTCTAAATTGCAACATTTATTTGAAATACACATATTTTGTAACATTTCTAATATCGTAACTGTCACTGCCAAAATTTAAATTGTCATGAGCTACTCACCCTTGAGTATTTATGGGTCTGACGGGTTTGGAATGACATTTAGTAATGACTGAATTTAAATTTTTGGGTGAAATATCCCTTTAAATGATATAAAGAAAGCATGGAAAGAATGCTGTCCATCACCAAGAAAAATTGGAACAAGGTGCAGTATATTCAGGTTCTACATACGAAGACCAGCTACATCAGCAGAACCACACATGCAACGTCATTTTAGTAGCTTTATAAAATTACGGTTGAACCATTGATGTCAAATTGACTATTTTAACTATGTCCTTACTACCTTTCTGGGCCTTGAACAGGTCAGCCGTGTCTCCAGGGTTAAAAAAGCACTTGTATACTAACAGAATTTTCATTTTTGGGTGAACTGTCCCTTTAAATGAATCATTGCTGAATAAAAGTATTCCTTTTATACTGTCCCCGACTGTAGATCTGGACAATATTCATCAAAACATTGTGATAAAAATAGCACTTGTGAACACACGTGCATCTACAATTATTTGATAATTAGGACCAGAGAACACAGGGGCAAGGAGTCAATCCATGGTCCATTAGGTTTCTGAGAAACAAACAGTTCCAAAAGTATGTTCCAAAAACTTCCACACCACATGCTGATCTGTTTGTGTGCATCTGTGTTTATTAGACTTGTGATGGCTTTGGATTCGTCATCCATGGTAATTATAACACATGGTAAGTTTAAATAATTCCTGTGAATCACTTAAAATGGTCCTTTGATTTAATAATATATTCAATAATCTTTTTTTATAGTTTTGTATACTTGCAAGCTGCGAGACGTGAAAGTTACTATAATGGTGCAGATAGACCTATTGTACTTCGCTTTTGATTCAGGTTGAAGTTCGCTAAAATGAGGAAGAGTCCAAAGAGGAAGGAAATGAGTTAAGAAACAACATATGTCCATTTTGTAACTGAACATACACATTATATGCTTCATATTATATCAATACTAAAAGAAGCCCACTTTTGGGCCACATAAAAATATCTTTAACAAAAAAAAAACAAGTTTAAAAGTTCCTAATCAAACGTAACAAAAAAGATGAGGTAATATGGTTTCTTTATTTGCACGGTTTCTTTTGCGTCCAATGTTTAGAAGCTTGTTGATCTGGTCTAAGCAGAAGTGAAATGCAAAGACGAGGACTAAGCTCATTCTGTGCAGATCACCAGTGACAGATAATCCTGTCAGTGCAAAAGTTCATTTTGAGAGGGTTGACGCCACTATGCTTATCCTACAAAGTCCATGCCAAATTAAATTGCAAATAGTTCTTTACTATAACCTGGGGTTTACACGAAGAGTACATAAAGCACTGTTCAGAAGTCTGGGTTCAGGTTTATTTATTTTTTTTATAGGAATTTAATATAATGTATATATCAAGGAAGCATTAAATTAATCAAAAAGCGACAACAAATACATTTATGTTCCCAAAAAATCATGTACTGAGGTTTCCACAAATATCTTGAGCAACCAACCATTTGGATTTTAAATCAAAATCCAAACAAACATGCTACATTATAGCAGAAGCAATTTTTTATCTAAACTAGATAATATAGCTTCGAAATTTAAAGCATGAGAATGCAAATTCATTCTCTGACAGCAGGCGGCACTTATGGAACAGCAGCAGCAGAACATTCCCTTGGTTACAGTTGTACAGTAACATGCATTGTATGAGGTAAGACAAAAAGAAAATGCCATCTGAACTTGGATAAAACGTGTGACCGCATCACAGCAAGAGTGTTATAACGAGGCTTTTGTCCAATGGCACAAGACAGGATTCCAACACTGGGATTATGACAGCAGTATGTGTGCGTACAGACTGGACATGGATTAGCATGTGGAGCGTTTAGTGTTTCATGCAAATGCCAGACATGAAAATGTGTTTGCAAAGAGTATATATGCCTTCATATTCAACCGTTCACTACTTTCCACTTCAACTTCACAATGAATTCAGTGTGTTACTAGCAGTTTCTTTAGGATTATGTCAAGTTTATGATGATTTGGAAGCGAAAACTGTTTCAATGTAAATCCTGGACTTCCTTTAGGTTCCTTTAATGCAAATGCGTGACCATCTGAATGAAAGATCATGCTTTTGTCCAGACACAATCTGGTTATTCATCCGATGACTCCTGATTAGTGTTTGGCCCTGGTTAACTCCACAAACAATGAGGACTAGAAACCCGTTTGTGTGCCTCGAACATGTGTATGTTGTGTCTGTGCACCAGTTTCTGTGTGACTCAAGGCCAAAGCAGTGGGAAACCTTGCCATGGAGGAGCTGCATAAGTGTGTGTGTGTGTGTCTGATGACACTCATCTATATTTAACTGGCTCTCTCATACGGTATGAAAGAAAGGCAGAGGCAGAGACTGACTTCCAGGCATCTTCCTAATCAATAATGAAGCGGTTTGCAGTTTGTCTTCAAACAAACACACACACACACAAGCCTGATAAGATGCTCCACAGATTACTTGCCTTTTTTTCTCTTCAAAATCGACTATTAAACTTCGCTTATGGGTAAAATAATCTTTAAAAAAAGAAAGTACCGTCTAACTATCAAAAGTCTGAACAAACAGTACTTCTAACCAGGTCTTGGAGCAAGCAGTATCTTCCTTCAGCCATTGTTCAATATCTAAACAATGACAAAAAAAATTCCCCATGTCACTTGACCTTATAGAAGAATTTAAAAGAATGGACACTCAGAACAGATGATGCGTCACCGGTACTCAAAGATCCAACATGAAAGACGACGGTCACATGAGATGCTTCACAGAGATGGTGAGAAGATGATCAAGTGGGGCATGAATCACTTGTTTACCAAAAACCTAACCGTTTCTGGATCAGTCTTCGCATATGAAGCACTGAGATGATCGGTGACCAATGTGATGATGTCGGAATTCATCATACTGGAACTTGTGGAACATAGTAGACTTAGTATGTGCTCCATCTCTCATTCGTTCTCCAATTCTCTCTCTCCCAACCATCATGAAAAATCTGACAGCCACTGGGTAGGTTCTCACAAGTTTCACAGACACGCATTAACACTTCCGCCTGCCTTCTCATCCAGATGTGAATTTACATGATGTGCAAGGGACACTCTGCATAGCGTGCAACTACACCAGTGCTAAGATCGGGCTTCGACTGCCAATACGCACACATAAAGCATGAAAAACCTATAGCAGCTGCTGTCAACGCACTGTACAATATCGGGAAGTAACCGCATTATGTCTAATATTAGTGCTGAACGAACACCAGGGTTTTGCGAATATAAAAAAAGTACTTGTGTGCACTGGTGCGAGAGATATTTGACACCTGATCAAAACTCCACCAGAAAACCATGTAATGCATCTTACCTTTTAGAGAAAATGACGTTCACAAAATCAAGCTTCTGAATTACTGATCTGTTAAGCATTACATAATGTTTATTAGATACTCATAATGGGATGCTGAATCAGTGCTGTTGTTGTTGTTTGGCAAAATAATAAAATTACATCCTGTCATATATTAGGTGTTCCTTCATTTTCAGATTTTGTAATAATTCATAATTCAGCTTTGCAATGCTCATGCATGATGCGCACAATGCATGTGTAGTATCAGTGGCACAGCGTGTCCATTCACCATTTAAGAGCAAATGACAAAGCCTGAGTTAAGTGCAAGCTCTACAAATTGGATAAAGCCAAACTCAAACAGCTTCAAAGAGAAAATCGATGCAAAATGGCCGGAAATTGTTAATGCCATATTTATTTATTTAGCCCCAGCTTTTCTTTCTAAATAATATGACTATTTGAGAGCCTAGTCTGCTATGAGTGCGTGACATTTATTGAGGCCTGGATACACAATATCAGGAGCGGGAAAAAACTCAAGTGCTCATAAACAAACATAAATGCAGAGAAGTTTCAGATGTTCATTATAAAATAGTCTGCACTGACGGAAAAAAAAACCCTGCATGCTTCTTGCAAAACATATTGATTGTGCTTTTGGCAAAAGAAATGATGCATACTTTCCTGAAAAGTTCTCAAACTTTTGTGCCTGAAGAGTTTTGATCTTTCTCCAGAAAGAAGCATGTATTCAGCTCTTCGCTGTGGTGCTGTACAACTCACACGCAAACCACAACAAGGCATGAAATCACCTGATGTGAGAGTGAAGCGTGAGTAATTCACTGGATCACTTCATAGTACACTCAAGTTTAAAAGGTGACAATATATCTGTGAACAGTAGGAATTATGTGACAACATTTCAGTTAATGCTGAAAATTCACTACTGTCCATACTCCATAGGACGACCAGTCGCGAGCACAAATAGGTCTAGTGCTTTGTTTCGCTTCTCTCTGGGAAAGAAGTGGGTTTCCTGACTCTGAGCACTTGCGTGTGGACATAGGCTATTGCATGCGTGTATGTTTGTGAATTCACAGCGATGGATCCAATAAGCCTCAATATTAAAAACGCCCAAAGACAGCCTTATAGGATATAATCTTCTACGAAATGTTTTGCGGTGTGTGTGTGTGTGTGTGTAAAAATGGCGACGAGAAATCACTCTCACAGCAATATTGATTTAACTGCATGGACTATGTGCTGCAGTGTTGACATACACCTTGTCCTACATTCCAGTGAAACATGTGTACATGCATACCAGCGTGAAAGTGTGTGCTGCAACGACAAAACAACAGAGAGCATGAAATGTGTTTAAGGAAGGACAAAGTGCCAGTAACAGCAGCAGTACATAGCAGTTGGTGAGAAACTACAAAGTGCTGATGCTGTTATTTAAATAAACAAAAAATTATTTCATTCATTTATTTGAATTACAAATACGTTTTAAATATTAGACGAAAAACAAAACAAAATTACCAAATCAAGCATTTTGAAAAAGGTTTATATATTAGGTTTATATACTAAATATACTGATATATAATATAGATTATATGAATATAAATATATACATGTAAATATTGTTTAAATATATACATTTAATAAATATATATATAGTACACACACACATATCACATTCTGGATGTGATTAATCATTTCCCAGAACTATATAT
>JAUCNO010000001.1:2007954-2039387 GCA_032353835.1 Enteromius viviparus | reverse complement strand
TATATATATATTGCATATTTAATATTTGGGGTGTCCTTTGTGTAGTTGAATCATTAAGTTCAGTGGACTTTCTATATAATAGGTCTACGGCCTCAAAGGTTTTCGTGATTATTCTAGGCACAGTATAGTACTGTCATCAGCTCTGTAGTGTCTCTGTGAAGTTCCCCTGCTCTCCTTAACGTGACATTTTCAGGCTGGCACGTGTACGGTTTGCTCCAGAGGTCTGACAAGAAGTATGACGAGGCTATTAAGTGCTACAGAAACGCACTGAAATGGGACAAAGACAACTTGCAGATCCTTCGAGATCTCTCCCTCCTGCAGATCCAGATGAGAGACCTGGAGGGTTACAGGGTGAGTTGGTGTATGAGTATCATTTTGTTTTAACAAAATTACAGTGCTGTTCAGAATCTTTTCAGTTCTTTTTTTTTTTTTTTTTTAAATGATTTTTACCGCATTTTAAACCGCAACAGCAATTTAGTACTTGCATGCTGTCGTCTGACAGCTCATAAATACTGCATTGAGTTAAGTTTTGCGGTTTGTGGTTAAACGGTCAGATACAAAAAAAATAATAATTATGTGAATCATTATATGCCCGTCTTTCTAATGTTAACATATTAAAGTGACAGCTGTTGTAACTTTAAATGAATTTATATGAATATAAATTTTGTAACTTTAAATGAATTTATTTATAGAGTAAAGACTAGCCAGTGTTATTTTATTTAATTAATTTATTAAATTTCTGTAGTATTTCTATATCTTATTATGGCCAAAAATCTTAAATCTTAGTTATATTTCTATAGCTATTATGCGGTATTTATTTGTATTATTACTCATTTATTTGCTCTTTTTTTTATTACTGATTTTTTAATAAATTGAATTTAAAGTTCAAAGTTAAATGATCTTGAGTCATGTGAATCAACACATTGCATTGATGTAATTAATAGCCCCATATTATTGCACAATGTTGAGGTCAAATACGTAGGATGTTGAGCTAAATACAGCAGCCGTGAGTCAGCGATGTCCATTTCCTGTCTCTTGAGCTTGCTTCTCTCTCCTCTCTTGTCTCTTATTTCTTTGTCTTCTGCGGTTTGATAAAGTGGGTGTTTAATGTTTCATACCCTCAGGCTTCTCTGATATACCTACTGTTACCACTGAAATGAAAGGCTTTCATATGTGGGCTTTGTGCAGTATGTATCCTCTGATGTTTTTTGTAGTTTTAGATGGTACTTTGTTACATTGTTTTGAGAGGGATCTAATTTCACCTCTGCATTCAGCAGAAACCTAAGCCATTTAAAAGCTTTTTTTAAAGCTTGAACATTTCAAAAACTCAACACCAAAGAAATCCCTTGTTCTGACTCTCTTATAGGAGACCCGGTATCAGTTGCTGCAGTTGCGGCCAGCGCAGCGAGCATCATGGATTGGCTACGCCATCGCATATCACCTCTTAGAGGACTATGAGATGGCTGCCAAAATCATTGAGGAGTTCAGAAAAACACAACAGGTAAATCCAAACATGACAAGATACAGAAAGGTTCAAGTTCTAAATCCTGTAGGGTTGTCACAATACACAATGTTAGTAGTTCATGCCAGTTTCAGAAAAGATTTTAAACCCCAGTTTTTAAAAGTGAAGAGTATCACAACATGGATTGTGAAAGATCTTATTAAAAAAAAAAAACTAGACGCATTAAATTAAAACAATGGCTTGTACCAGTCAGAATAAGTAATATTTACACGTTTATAAATTTGTAATTTATACCAGTTTTCATTTTATGTTTTTTATTTTGATATGCATTTTTTTAATTTGTGCATTTACATATTTCTAATTAGATTTTTATAGTATTGTTATAGTAATTTAATTTTATTTCATTTTCGAGGAAAAAATTTAAATTACAATTTTTCACCTAAATTCTATAATTATTATTATTATTATTTATATATATAATTATTATTATTTATATATATGATAAAATGTATATAGTTTTTTTTTTTTTTTCAGATATTTTTAATTATTTTAGTTGACTAGTAAAAAGAATGTTTAACTTAAATGCACATGCACAGGCAATTTGCTCATAATATTGTTCAAAACAGACTTTTGTCTTATTGTGGTTTGTGTTTATTACATGGAACAAATCTAGATTTGATAGGGAAGTGGAGGGGAATTTTACACTCAAATCAGCATTGTATCGAGCCACAAACACCGTTCTCAGAGCATGTAAAAATACCTGTACTTTTTACATCACTATTAGCTTGGAATAGATTGAAAAGAACAGGGGCTGAGGTAAAAGGAGTGACTAATGAGGTATTGTGAAGACGTCAACCTGCCACTCCAGGTCAACAGGCAACACAATGGCACACGTTTCTTGTGGCGTCCAAGATAAGACGGCTACTTCCTCTCATTGGTTTCTAGCACAAAGGGAAACTACAAGCTGGCAAGCTAAATTAATCATTCCTAACTGTTATATAGTTGGATTAGTTTATGTAACACATCCTTACAGTATTTGATTTAGATTTTTATGAATGTTGTTTTTTTGTTTGTTTGTTTGTTTTTTCCAGACATCCCCTGACAAGGTGGATTATGAGTACAGTGAGCTGCTGCTGTACCAGAATCAGGTCTTGAGGGAGGCGGGACTCTTAAGAGAAGCTCTGGAGCATCTCACCACCTATGAGAAACAGATCTGTGATAAACTGGCCGTGGAGGAAACCAAAGGTACAACAGTGCACCTCTTCCACATTTTTCCCCCCCCTTTCTTCTGCTTTTATATTATTTTGTCTACTATGCAGTTTTTCCTATTCACATTTTGCTTGTGTAGCAGATTGACTTCCTGTTTGTGGCGCCCTATGGAAAATTCTCTTTATTTTCTCTTCTTGTGTTGTGGATGTGTAGGGGAGCTGCTGTTGAATCTGGAACGGTTTGAGGAGGCGGCAGATGTGTACAGACGACTACAGGAGAGAAATCCTGAAAACTGGTCTTATTACCATGGCCTGGAAAACGCCCTCAAGCCTGGTACACATGAAAAATCATTTGTCTGAATATTTCTTTCACACATTGGTAACCGTTTAACACAACACAGCCATTCTGATTTTTTTTTTTGTTCTTTTAGCAAGTACAGAAGAGAAGCTGAAGATCTATGAGGAGGCCTGGGAGAAATACCCTAAAGGCCTCGTACCTCGTCGATTACCACTCAGCTTCCTGTCTGGTAGGCGGTTCTTCCTCTGCTCTAATACATTAGATTTCCTCTACAAGTTGTGCGTATGTTGAATGAAATTAATTCTGTATTGATCAGGAGATAAGTTTCGGGAGTGTCTGGATAGATATTTAAGAATGAACTTCAGTAAGGGCTGTCCTCCGGTCTTCACCACACTCAGATCTCTCTATCAGGACAAAGAGAAGGTGAGGACACAATCTAACCACACAGGACAGGCTAACTAGGGTTTATATCCAAATGTGTTTTTCACATTTTGTTTTAATTGCAGGTCTCAATAATTGAAGAATTAGTTGTTGGTTTTGAAACGTCATTACGGAGCTGTCGAATGTTCAGCCCAAATGGTATGTTATTTTGTTTAAGTTTTGGGTAATTTTATGACCAATCAAATTTGTTTTGAAAATAAAATAAAAGAAATTGTGAATCTGCACTATATCTTGCAGAACACAAAGCCCCCTCTTTCTAGTGCACAAAAAAAAACATATAAAAATATTGCCAGAGCAGTTGTTCACCCAAAAAATTTAAACTCTGTCATTAATAGGGGTGTGACGAGACACTTATCCCATGAGACAAGACACTGGGTTAACGAGAACGAGAGGTTTTATATATTGGGAAAATATATATATATATTTTTTTTTTTTTCAACAAAACATTCCAAAAATTTAGGTGCATTTTGTAATCAACTTTTTGAAATGAATCTGTTTGAATGAATTTAATGCCGTAATAAACATGTTAACACTGCAAAATATTTAGCCACAAACTGATTTAATTACACAATGGATTACACAAAAAATATAAACAATATAAATACATAAGAACACAACACAAATATCTCTTTAAAAGCAAGCTAAGCGATTTTTCAAAAAAGCTACAGAAAAGAGTCTCACAGAATACTCGTAAAAATAGTCAACGTCACGTGACGTCTGTGCTTTAACTGTAAATTTATGAAGCTATGAGAATACTTTTTGTGCTCAAAAAAAAAAAAAATTCTATTCATCAGTTTCTTCTCTTTCATGTCAGAATTCAATGTGCATTCAAAGTAGAACCATGATGCCAGAATCCAGGTTTCTGAATCAGCAGCACTATATGTAAGTGCCGTGAATGCTTGAGGAAAGAGGAAATTGTTGAATAAAGTCATTATTTTTGTTTTCTTTGTGCACAAAAATATGTACAATGTAGAAATAAATATGTAGACATTTTTCCAGACCATTTGTTGTTCCTGGCAGTGTTTAGCACCTTCTGTTCCGTATATCTTTCAGAAGGATCCCAAAAATGACAATTTATCAGCTCAAATTTGTATCACCCTCCCTCTGGTTTTTACAGTTTAAATCAACATAATGCAAAAGATATTGAAGAACAATTTTATAAAATGGGTCTTATTACAAAGTATAGTTTTTATATGTAAATCATAAATACCTTATCTATTTATCTATTTCCTATTGTTATTATCATTTATTAATAATAAAATAATTGTATTTATTTTTGTTTGTTTGCTTAATCAAAAATACAGGAAAAACATAAAATTGCGAAGTACTATTGCAATGTAAAATAACAATTTTCTATTTGAATATACATTAAAATCTTATTTATTCCTGTAATGCAAAGCTGAATTTTCAGCATCATTACTCCTGTCTTCAGTGTCACGTGGTCCTTTAGAAATCACTCTAATATGCTGATGGATTATCCGTGCTGGAAACTTTTGTGCTACTTAATATTTTATAGGTAATATAATATTTTATACATATATATATATATATATATATTTTTTTTTTTTTAGGTGATATTCTTTATAACTTTTTATTCATCAAGGAATTCTAAAAAAGTTCTGTAGTTTCCAAAACTGAAAGTTACCATCACAACTTTGCCAACATTAATAATACTAATAATAAATCAGCATATTAGACTGATTTCTGAAAGATCATGTGACACTTGAAGACTGCAGTAATGACTGATGGAAATGCAGCATTGCATTACAGAAATAAATGATAATTTAAAGTTTATTATTATAGAAACCCATTATTTTAAATGGTAAAAATATTTCACAATATAACATTTTTTCCTGTATTTTTAATCAATGCAGCCTTGATGAACATCTTCAAGGTTTAAAAGGCACCGTACTGAAAACTACAGGCTGTTTTAGCAACAGAAGATGAAAAATGCTTGTATAGAACTAAAATGAGTGCTAACGAGCAAACATAAGTGGAGATAATGGAAAAATTAATACGATGCTGCGGTGAGCTGCTTAATGTGTATCGGTGGATTAGATAACCTAATTGGCTCTTTTGATGTTTTCATATAGATGATGGCAAAGAAGAGCCGCCCACTACGTTACTCTGGGTGCAGTATTTCCTGGCTCAGCACTATGATCAGATCGGCCAGCACCCCATGGCTCTCGAATACATCAACGCTGCCATTGAGAGCACACCTACTTTGATAGAGCTCTTTCTCATTAAAGCCAAGATATACAAGGTACAGAACAATTACTATTTTGCAGATTTATTCAAATTGCTGTGTGCTTATTAAAGTGACAATTGCAACGACTCTGAACACTGTGGGTAATCAAAAGAGAATTTGAATAATTAGCCGGGTTCGCTGATTTGATTGTCATATTCTGGCTCCATTGGGTCTCATTTGTATTCCCTCACTCAGCATGCTGGGAATATCCGGGAAGCAGCTCGTTGGATGGACGAAGCTCAGGCCCTGGACACAGCAGACCGTTTTATTAATTCCAAATGCGCCAAGTACCTGCTTAAAGCAGGTCTTGTTAAGGAGGCTGAGGAAATGTGCGCCAAATTCACAAGGGTAAGGGAAGTGTGTGTGTACTTTTGAGTACATAATCTTATTACTGGTGTTTTGTGTGTAATCGCTTTCTTCCTCTCTCAGGAGGGAGCATCTGCGGTGGAGAATCTGAACGAGATGCAGTGCATGTGGTTCCAGACTGAATGTGCTCTGGCCTATAAATCCATGAAGAAATATGGAGAAGCACTCAAAAAATGCCACGAGATTGAAAGGGTCAGTCGTCTTTGCTTTGTCCTTATATTATGGTGTTTGTGTGTTGCTTTTACCTCTTCATCTGACTACTTCCTTCTCACATTTGTTCATTACAGCACTTTGTAGAGATAACAGATGACCAGTTTGACTTCCATACGTATTGCATGCGGAAGATGACGCTGCGTTCCTATGTGGACCTACTAAAACTAGAGGACGTGTTACGTATGCACCCATTCTACTTCAAAGCCTCACAAACCGCCATCCAAATCTACCTCAACCTGCATGACAACCCGCTAACGGATGACAGCAAGGAACTACAGGCTGATACTGGTAATATGACATCATTAGAAACCAGTTTGTCCAATAATAAGGATATTTGTGAGTTTTACCCCTCACAGTTTTTACTGAGGGGGAGAAAATTCTAAATAGTTAGACAAAAAAGACTACATTTTATTTTTTGTTCCTTGGTGAAAACAACAAAACTGAAGATGTATTACGAGATGTAAACTATTTGGAAATGTAAAGAGTATTTGCATTTTTCAGTTCTGAGAAAAACTTGCATTTCTATGTCAGAAATGGGCTTCCATACACACAAGAAAGTTTCAAGTGTGCTAAATGTTGCTTGTCTTTTCCAAACAGGGAACCTGACTGACAAAGAACTGAAGAAGTTAAGGAATAAGCAACGGCGAGCACAGAAGAAAGCACAGCTGGAAGAGGAAAAAAAGAATGCAGAGAAAGAGAAACAGTTAAAGAACCAGAAAAAGAAAAAAGAGGATGATGACGAAGAGATCGGTGGACCTAAAGAGGAACTTATACCAGAGAAACTCGCCAGGGTGTGTGTTTGTTTGAAGAGTAACATTTGTGAAAGTGAGGAATGGAGTATCTAAAAGGCTTTTAAACAGTTTGTCTCTTTACTAGGAACCCAAGGGGAAGTTGGAAGAAACTTTAAAGACTTTTATTGTGCTTGGACAAAAAACAAAAAATTCTCTTTCTCTTTCATTTTTAAGGTTGAGAACCCATTAGATGAAGCTGTAAAGTTTTTGACACCCTTGAAAAACCTGGTGAAGAATAAGATTGATACACACCTTTTGGCCTTTGAGATCTACTTCAGGAAAGGTACATCTCCACTTGTACACAGTAATAATAGTTGTTCTTTTTTTGATAATGTTTCTCTTATCTATGAGAGAAATTTTCAGTTGCTACTATCGAGATGCTTAATTTTATTGTCCTTTGTCCTCAATTTCCTCACAGAGAAGTTCCTGTTGATGTTGCAGTCAGTGAAGAGGGCCTATGCAATAGACCCAGACCACCCTTGGCTTCACCAGTGTTTAGTGCGCTTCTTTAGAGGAGGTGAGTGAAGCCAGATTGCCTCTTGCTCTTTTATTCTTCAATCATTTACAATGACACGTTCACCTCAACATATTCTGATTGGTTGGTAATGTGTTGTTATTGATTGGCCGACAGTGTCCGAAAGTAAAGACCTAGCAGAATCGGTCAGCTTGGTTCTCAAGCAGGAAATCTCCAGGCTGTTTGGGGAAAGTAACGCTAAGAGCTTCAACCAGGCCTTCCTCACAAAACACTTCACTTCCATCCCTCATCGAGTAGCAGGTGCGTGTACACTTTATATGCACTCAGCTTTTTTCTTTTTTTTTTTTTACTAAATTTTTTATGATCGCTTTTAAATTTCACCTGTTTTCTTCCTTTATAGCTGCCAAAATGATGTTCTACTTGGACCCTTCAACACAGAAGAAAGCGGTGGAACTTGCTACAGCGCTTGATGAGTCACTGAACAACAGAAACATTCAGGTACACCTTGGGCTACATGACTTTAAGGGATTAGTTTACTTCATTAGTTCAACTTCCTGATAATTCACTTAAACCAATGTCATCTAAGATGTTAATGTCAGTCTGTCTTCAGTCGAAAAGAAATTAAGGATTTTGAGGAAACCATTCCAGGATTTTTCACCATATAATGGACTTTATTGGTAGCCAATGAGTTGAAGGATGAGTTTCAATGCAGCTTTAAATGATCCCAGCCAAAGATTAAGGGTCCTATTTAGTGAAACTATCTGTTATTTCTAAGAATAAAACAGGATATATTTCATTGAAAGTGCAATTTTGATCTTCATCCTGTTGGAAGTCCACTATGGTAAAAAATCCTGGAATGTTCTTCTCAAAAACTTCTTTTCAACTGAAGAAAGAAAGACGGGCATGAATGTCTTAAAGGATATGGGGGTGGTTGAATTATCAAGAAAAAGGAATTTCTTTTATTTTGATTATACACTGTTTATTAGCTTTTCATCAACTTAAGAACCCCCCGCAGTTCTGCAGCTTTCCCATAATTTGGAAACCCCTGGTATGTTAGATGCTTACAATATTTTACTACTTTATTTTTGCAGATCTGTACAGATGTTTTGGAAAGCTTGCATGACGTCAGCCTCGGAGAGGAAAAGGAAACCGCTGAGATATACCGAGCGGAGTGTCATAAGATCTTCCCCTACACTCTGGCCTTCATGCCCCCAGGTTACGAGGAAAACATGAAGATAGCGGTCAATGGAGATGTCTCCACAGAAAACGAGGAGCTGGCCAATGATATTTGAACATCTGAAGAGGGTGAAAGACTGAGGGAGGAGGTGGAATGGGAAGCGGTGCGGCACCGCCACTGTCAAACACCCGAGACGGTTGCCACTGACTTTTGCAATTCTGTGAGGGACTTCCTGCGATCTTCTACACCCCCAGAAATTGCAGTTAGGACTGACAGACAATGACTGTGTTTTGGAGTGGAGGATGAAGATGAGGGGTATTGGGGGGGGGGAGAAGAGAATGAAATACCCATTTTACTTTTTTAACCTTGCTGATGACTACTCTCTAACTGAAAACTAGTCAAACATGCATCCCATTTTTGAAATACAGTATGTCTGAATGCAAACTTTGTGCAATGGCGAGAGCAAATCCCATAGTCAACAAACCAAGCAAGAGAAGCGCACTCAAACCCATCTTTCCCCTGTTTTAAAAGAGTAATTTATATGAAAAATAAAAGCTTAAAAGGATGCGTGACTTGTTGTGCAAAAGATCTATTTTGAGTTGGTGTGAAAAGGCAGCTGAATCATTGGATGCAGTTTAGGGGAGAGACTGGGTGTGGACAGGAAGTGATGTCACAATGGGGAAACAGCATGTGTAGAGGTTCCTTAATGCATATCTTGGAGATGGAAGAGGCTGTATCCAACAAACGACAGTAAACTGTGATCAAGTCTGTGAAGTTGACATAAGAGAACCTTTTTCCTCCTTTCTCCTTCATTTTACCTCATTCTATCACTCTGTTTGATCCAAATGGGTTACAGTGTTCAAAGAAAGGTTTGTTGTATGAAAGATTTTTTTTGTAATAAAAAAAAAATCTAACCGTGAGAGCACACATTTGGCAGCAGTTTGCACTTCTCAGTTTTTTCCTCATTGATGGTATTTGTTTATTTATTTATTTTTACAAAGTCTTTAAAACTCTTCAAAGCATTATATAGCATAAGTTGCCTCACTTTTCACCAGGTTTACATTAGAAACCGTTTTAGCTACCGAAGAGGGATATGAAATAACGGGTGTTTGGTTTCTGTCTAAGCTGGATGTCAGACTTCTCTTTTTAAAAACGGTTTTTTCCCTGTTTATTATATGCATAATTGCATGCTTGAATAAAAAAAAAACATAAAATAATTGTATTATATCTGCAAAAAAAGGCAGCAAAAGTGTTTTTACGTTTTAATAATTACTTACTTTAAATACCTGCGTTTAAAATACCTTGCTTTGAAAACGAGTCCAGGTTTCTCTTATTGAAGGGGAAGTCCTTGTAATCAGTTACACTCAGTCATGGGCATGAGAGGAGTGCTCACTGGTTTGCTCTCTAACTTTTAGCCACATTTTAGCATCCATTTCACATGTAAGTTTCGCCACTGAAGCCGTAGATGGATTCGTCTTTAGAGAGCTCCACTTCATCAAACGGTAACCCGGTGCGCTGTTGTCGTACCTGTAAGATCATTGTGATTGGAGATGCCGGTGTCGGTAAAACTTGTCTCACTCACCGCTTCTGCACCGGACAGTTTCCCAGCAGAACGGAGGCTACAATCGGGGTGGATTTTCGTGAGAAACTTCTTGATGTAGAAGGCGAGAAAATCAAAGTAAGTCTAGCCTACTTCACGATATTCTGTTTTATTGTTAAAGATGTTTTTGAGCATGTATCTTGGATGAATGTGCATACGCGATTTCAGACAGTGCAATACAACTTTTGCGTAAAGTGATTCGTAACGGATCGGTTGTTTCGAGCAGCCCTTTTAAGCGAAAACGGACGATTCAGCGTTTTTACGTCATGCAGTAATTGCGTAATCTCAAGATGTCCTGGCTGGATAGTTTTCTACATGATGCATGTTGATGAACTTTTCACCACGTAAAACCAATGCACTAATTATTTTACATCGGTTTTTATCCATCGATTAAATAAATAAACGTTGTTGACTTATTCCTGAACCATATTTGATTTACCGGACCTGTTGTCTGTGGATTAACTGACGTACATTTCTCTTTACTTCTGCTTTATTATTATTTTTTAAGTAGTATAGGTAGTTTTATTGCTCGTGAATTCCATTGCGGAACAAAAGCTAAATGTGGGATTTCACAATGTTGTTGAGATCTCTTTTGAGCTTCAAAATGAGGAAATCAGCTGCTTAACCTTTAGGTCAGGGTTTCTCAAATCTGGTCCAGTGCACTGCAGAGTTTAGCTCCCACCCTGATAAAATTCACCTACCTGGGATTTTCTAATGATTCTTAAGACACTGATTAGAGGTGTGTTTGATTAGGGTTAGAGAGAAACTCTGCAGTGCACTGGACCTCCAGGATAAGATTTGAGAAAGCCTGCTCATTTTAAGAATACCTTCTCTAGGCTTGTCCTGGCAGTTTTCTGCTTCTGAAGAGTCAGTACTGAACCGTGTTGTTGGTCTGTCTTTAGTGAATATCTTACAGTCATGTTTATATGCGTGTATGTGCTCCTCCTATGATATGGACAACTAAAGTCATAAGGGTCTATTTTTGGAAATTTAAGATTTACACAATCTGCAAGCTAAATGAATAAGCTTTTATAATAAGGGTCCGGGGTAACATTAAAAACCCTAATACATTTTTTTTTTAAAATACCCTCAGGTCAGGTAGATTATGGAGACTTAGTTTTCATTGTTTCTGTAGCTCAAATGGTTCAGCACAGCAAGTTCATTTTTTTATTTAAATTTTTTTTCCTCACCTCAGGTACAGCTGTGGGATACGGCTGGTCAGGAGCGTTTTCGTAAAAGCATGGTGCAGCACTACTATCGCAATGTGCACGGAATTGTCTTTGTCTTTGATGTCACTAACCCCGCTAGTTTCTGCAATCTCCCCATGTGGATGGACGAATGCCGTCAGCACTCACTTGGTCTGGATATACCCCGTGCTCTCGTTTGCAACAAGGCCGATCTGGTCACTTCAACGACTGCTTCTGTGTTAATCGATCAGGCTCGACATTTGGCTGAAGTCCATGGAATGTCTTTTTATATCGCTTCAGCCAAAGGACGCAAAGGGGAGGTGGTGGACAGCATCTTTGTGACCCTGGCGCAGAGACTGAAGAGCCAGAGAAGGCAGAGTGTGAATGAACTGGTGTTACACTGCAGATCTGAGAGCTTTAATATACCAGCAAAAGTCACAACAGCAGAGGAGACCAAGAAGAAATGGAGTTGCATCTGCTGACGGATAAATAAACATAAGAGGCACAGTAGATAACAGTATGAACTTTGAGAGTAACAGGTCATGAGTCAGTGTGTGATAGTATAAAAGTTGGTTTAAATGGCAATTTCTGGTTTGATTTTTAATGTCTGTCTTGGTTTGTTGGACAAGGTTACTTCTGACAACATAATCTGCCTTGTAATGAAAAAAAGGCAAGAAGGTGAGATTTAATTAAATTTTTGATCTAAATCTTCACTTGTATTTGCTGCTCTTTATGCTGGGTCAAAGCTATAGTAACTAACCACATCCTCATTTAAATATACTGTATATACAGGTAGCAATGTGTTTCAATAAATTAAAGAAAAGGTCTTCCTGTTCTATTTTTGCCTTTTTACTTTTCCTGCTTTGAACTTTCTGCTCAAATTGTTGGATGATTTGAGAATAAGTGTTTTTATAATAGGCTACCTTATTTTCGTGTTGTTGGAAATCCTTTATGGTACATAATTTGGTCCTTTGCTCGCTTGTAAATCTCTTATTGTGCTATAGCATCTCCTGGAATCAATCTGCTGGAATTGCAATGATGTTTTTGCCTTTAGTAATGTAAAATGATACAGTAATAATATAACATAACAGATATTCATGTCTGATAGCAAATTACGCTTAATTGCAGTATGTGGACATAAATTAAACTAGCACAAGATTAAGGTGCTTTAGAGTTAGATAGGTAGATGGGGATCTAATAGATGTTTTACATCGCCTTGTAGATTCCCAATTATGGTGTGTTAAAGTTAGAGTTAATCACTATTGGTGGTAATGCTTCGGGTAAGTTCCCGCACCAAGAGTCCTTAAAAACAACTTTTTCCCGTGAGCTGTTTCTGTCCGTACAAGCATGGGTCCAGGTAATCTTCTTGAAACCAGCTCTCTATAAATCATGAGACATAACATACAAAACCTTTGCACTCAGGGGAATCCTGTCTATCTTGTTCCTTAAGGAGATGGATGGGGCAAAGAGGAAGAAGCATGAAGCCAAATGGGAACTTTAGAGATGGTGGAGCTAAGAGGCTAAGTTCATTTTACAGTCCCTGGCTTTTAAGAGTCATTAATTCGATCTCCTGGATGGACCTGCGATTCGTTTGGGCTGTGGGGTTAACATGGCATCAGGCTCTGTATCTGTGGTGGGCATATGGTCTGGGAGCACAAAATCTTCCAGTTGCTAACCCCCTGCAAAGAGACTAAAGATATCTTCTGGATAAATGGATACTGCTGCTGAATGATGTTTTGAACAGATTACAGGAGGAACATTTTCAGATAATCAACTTAATTAGAATGATAGTAAATATATAGCAAATATATAGTATACAGCCAACATACTGTATCTCTGTCCTGGCATTGCTCCTCCATCCAAACTCTTCACCGCTATCTTATCTTAGCTTAAGGCTAAGGGGAGCTCTTTGGGTTCGGGGCTATATAATGAACTCTGAGTCCTCCCCTCGGACAGCTACACACCTATACACATTGCACATAAATACACTGCTTATTATCTGCTTGATCTGATTATATATGGGTAACTGATGTATCAATGTGATTGATTGAAAACAGAAATCAGTATAATCTGTAAATTCAATTCAAAGAATTAAAGATGCCAGTGTTTCATAGTGTTTTTTTCTGTATTATTAAAGTCAATAGCTACCAGCAATTGTTCAAAATAGGTGTTTAAAGTATGTAAGGAACACATACATGGGTGCATTTCCCAAAAACATCTATGGTTCAAAGTTATATTTCAATATTAATAGAGTTCAATGGAACTAACAATAGCTTTTGATGCTTTTTAAAAACACACCTCAGATTAGAAACAATTTGAGAGTAAATAAATAATGACATAATTTTCAGTTGTGGGTGAACTCTCTATTTAATATTACTGTGAAATATAGTGGTGGAAATAATCATTTGAGCTTTTGAAAGAGAAAAAACAACTTTATTTAATGATTAGGGCACACAGAGTATGCAGTTGTGTCAGCAGCAATGGAAAGGTGCTGTTTGTGTAAATTAAAGTGTAATAAGGCGTAGAATACATATCCTTCCACTGGTGCTGACACAGAACTGTGTACTTAATCTTTATATGCCTTATTTACCAGGTACTTTAAATGTTATCAGTATCAAGTGATTTGCAGTGCTATGTTGGCCTCTTGGTGGCGTAATTTCCCCTATTTGTGTCCCTTTGTAGGCTATGCCATCTTTGATTTCTGATATTATAAATAGTTGATTCAGTAAATCAGTAACAATATTAAAGCATGGGCTGCAATTAACTAACACATAACAGTGTGAATTGTTACATATGGAAACAAAGCATGCAACATTTTGAGGTTGGATAAAACAATATGAACATGAAATATGAAATGTATTTAGGTGTATATCCCACAGCTAACCATTCAACTTCTGAATTGCTCCAACTTCCCATGTTTATAATCATAACAAACAGCATCTTCACTGCATTTTAGCACCAGCATCTGTGGTTAAAGATAAAAAGCAAATGCTCTTTCATGGATGTTGGTATTGTGAGGGAGAGGGGCTGTAACTTTTGGAAACAGGGTTTTAATAAATAAATACAGGGTAAATACTTTGCACACTGTTCTTAGTTGATGAACTCTTGACTACAACTTTGTCCAACCCATACTATCACTTTAAAATCACTCCAGAATAAAAGTATGTGGGCAACTTAAATTAAATGGCAACGATTTCACATCCTTGATGAATTTTAGGTCTGAAAATAGTGTTCTTTTCTGATTTGTGCTGGATTCTTGAGTAATGACTGTGTTCTGCTCCTCTCGTTCACTTTGTGAGTGTAAATAGCCTTCATTAGAAGTGGAGGGGAGTGAACGAGCGCGCGTCTGAGTGCGAGAATCAGCGATTGATTATCATATATTTTCAATGAACGATATAGCATGAAGAAAACAAGAACAGCATCCGAGACTTAAGTTTTATCCTCAGGAATTTGAATATCAAACGCATACACGTCATTAGCCTACATCAGCGCGTGATGCGAATTACAGTCGTAGTTTCTTGAAACTAGGCAACTAAACTGTATTTCGGAAACAGACGGAATGCAGGTTATTCTGTTTGCAGCTACAGTACTCTTTGCGCACGACCTCGCCGTGGCCGAGCCGAAGACGAAATGTCCATCCAAGTGTGATGTGAGTAAATGTCCGAGTCCCAGCTGTCCGAGCGGGTATGTCCCCGACCACTGCAACTGCTGTCTGGTGTGCAGCCTGGGCGAGGGCGCGTCGTGCGGGCGGAAGGACGATGCTCCGTGTGGAGACGGGCTAGAGTGTAAATTTCCAGCCGGTAAGCGACTTTCCAAAAGAGTTTGCCAGTGTAAGACAACTCACAGAGTGTGTGGCACCGATGGAAGGACTTACGGAAATGTGTGCAAGATGAGAGCAGCCGCGCGTAAAGCGCAACAGCGAGGGCTCCCCGAAATAACACAAACGCATAAGGGTCCGTGTGAATTATCAAACTCAGGTCAGTAAATAAACATACTGATTTTTCGATTTAAATGGCAAGTTGGCTTATATGGTTGTAACATTACAAAAATCCTCATAAAGATGCCTCCATTAATAACTTATGTATACAGTATATAGACATTTTAGGGATGTTATGAATGACTTATGAATATCTGCCAAGAGAATGTTTGTATGTGGGATCTGAGGGTGCAAAAATCAATTGCCTTTAAGGCTGTCTAAATGAACAATGAGTATAGCTAAATAAATATACAAATCTTTTAATATATTTGCAGTAGGACATTCACAAAACATCTCCATGCAACATGATCTTTAATATCTTACTGATTTTTGGTATAAAATGTATATAATAATTTTGACTTATGTATTGTTGGCTGTTGCTACCTCTGCTACTTGTGGTCCAGGGTCACATATTACGTTTCCTTAGAGTTGGTGCTGTGAAGTAGTAACCAATACTATGTCAGAAAATCATAAATGACAGTATTTCCTTTTGCAGTAGTTTGCCAAAGGCAAATAAATTATTGGCATACATAAGGGGTTTTCTTTTGGTGGTTGGCATGTTGAGGTTAAATGACAACAGTGGGTGACAAATGCGCCTGGAAATATTTAAATTTTTGTCTAATGCTAGATCCATACCGATATTTGTCAGTCCAAGACACTGTTGTGTTTCTTTATGAATGAAGCATGAAGTCACGATAGTTTTGAGTCAGTCAGTTCTGTAGGACAGTTGTTACATCTCCACTAGTTTTGACTTCTTGTGTGATGTCTGATTTTGTCTGATTGAGACTTCTTGGAATTTCACAGTCTCCATTGAGACAATTACTTAAACTCTGGATAAAGTGCTAAGATTTGAATACAAGACAAAAACGTCAGTGTCACTTTGGATGTTTAGTGAGATGTAGACTCTTAGTTGCTCTTACAACAGCCAACAGCCACTGCAGTCATATTCAGAGAATATAAACACCATCTAAATGCAGCTGTTAGCACTTTTGTACTAAAGCTCTGGAAAAGAGGAAACAAGCTAGGCAGAATACCATCTGTGTTCAGCCCACAGAATCCGAAGGAAGCAATGAATGTGACACACCTAGTCACTGATGAGCAGAGACCCAAATTATTACAATGGATTTCTTATGTTCTTTGTAATATGCTCAATGGGAGCATATACCTCACAAACCGAACATTTAGTTCTTAAGTACTGTGGAGGCCACTGATAGTTACAGATAAAGAGTGGTCTTTTATTTTAATATCAAACTATTAAAATAAAACTCTGGGCAATTTATTAAGACTGCATTTATTTGCAAAAAGGATCATATGATGCTGAAAGCCTTATGATCCTTTTTGCAAATAAATGCCACATTTCACATTCCAGTAGTATTCATAGCATACTAGTCTTCTGGCATATTATGTACATTGACGTGAATGGTTCTAGGTCCTGCACATCTGAACAGCCCAAGATACAAGTTTAACTTCATTGCTGATGTGGTGGAGAAGATCGGCCCTGCTGTGGTACACGTCGAGCTCTTCCTCAAGTAAATATCGTTCATGATGTTGATTTGCAACAGTAAATTTTTAACATTGGTATAATACTAGAAAAGAAACGTTCCAATAATCATGCAGTAACCACTATTTTTTATGTTTCCAGCCATCCGCTGTTTGGCCGTCATGTACCTCTGTCAAGTGGTTCTGGGTTTATAATGACACAGTCTGGTCTGATCGTGACCAATGCTCATGTGGTTGCTAGCAGCGCACCGGTCACAGGCCGTCAGCATCTACGAGTGCAGCTACATGATGGCCAGACATATGAGGCTTCCATCAGAGACATTGACAAGAAGTCTGACATTGCCACTATCAAAATTAACTCAAAGGTAAGAATCATTAATGATAATTATGTGTTTAAAACTGTAACAGGATAAATAACAGGACCAGTAATTCTTTTTCACATATTATATATGTTTTACTGTACCGTAAATGTGGATCAAAGCCTTGAGGCTGAAAAAATGTACTCTTCAACCTCTCTTGGTGTCACCATTTTTCTTTATAGTGGATTTTCCCAACATAAAACCTATTAGTCTATATTCCAGAGTTATTTTTTCTTTCATAAACTATAAAACCTCAGCACAAATCATAAAAAAAGGCTAGACCTTTGACTTCTAAAAATCCCATGTTTACGTCTCCAGAGGCAGATGGTTTATATCACACAAGCCGTCTCGTCAAGACACACATGTTAATGGTAGCCTGCTGCACATGTTGACCTACATTTGTGTGAGGAAATTCAAGAGGTGTTGTGTTGTAAGATGTGTTTTGTTTTCTGGTGCATATGGATCTGATTATGGAGATGCGTAAATGGTGCAAAATTTCCATAAGCCATTTCTGATTTAGAGTATCAAAGAAAAAAATATTCAGAGTAGGAACTGCTGTCGAAACAAAAAATTGAGGAATGTTCCCACGTCAGAGTCTGGATTGCTTGCAGATATTTTATTTCTGTTTTTAGCAGCTCATGTCATTTCCTCATCTTTTGCTCTCCAGCCTTAGAACTTTCCACACTGCACCCAATTCTGATTTGTTTTTCATATCTGATCTTTTTGACAGACTGTACATTATGCAAATAATAAAATCAGTTCTGTTTCCTCAGGCTGTGCCATGTTGGCAAAGTTAGTGATGGAGTGGCGTAAGATAAGATAAATAAAAAGATAAGATAAAATTCAAGCAGTTTATTAGAATGAAACAAAAACTCAGGAATCGGAGAAATAAGCGGTTCATTTAAAAAGTGCATCCACCTGTCAAAAAACAGCATTCAATATTAGTATATCCAAATTCATGGTATACATAACAGAAAAGGCAAAAGTATCTGGATGACTTACTATTTCTGTCTTAAGTGTGCATACGATGGACACTTTACTCTCCCATGAGGCCTCAGAAGAAGATTTATGAATGGAAGTGAAGAGATAACTGATGCTAGAAGGTTATTCGATAATGACAACATGGTGAATGTAGTATGTTAAGATTTTATTCACACACTCATACTGTACAGAACATGTTTAGCTTTTGCAAAAGAATTACTAAGCATTGCAAAGTAAGCACTTACTCAAGAGAGTATGCTTTTTTTGGAGGCAGCTAATGGTGCCTAAATGTGCTATTGGAATTATTGCAAATACAAATTGGACATTTAAGGCTTCTCTAAGGCATGTCTAAATTCTGACTAGGAAGCATGTATTTGTGATAATTCCAATAGCACACGAGTGCACCATAATATACACAGGAGTATACCAGATTAGCTAGACACAACAGTAAAACAATGAGTCTTATGACAAGTGGAAACAGGAACAAGCAAAAACTATAAACTAGAAGTCCACAAGCAAAACAAGAACACAAAGACAGGAAGAACTTGACAGTGTTATCAATTAAGTAATATTCTATGAGCAAGCTGTTCATATACCCATTCCAATTGGGATTTCAGTGTTTCTTCTTCAGTAAATACATGTCATGGAATCACTGATACATTTTAACATGCTGACTATGATTAGCGTGATTTAATAGACACAGCCATTGTTTTTAGGTCAACAGCATATTTTTGAATAAAGTTAAATAAGTAGGGAATGATTCAATGATTTACTCATAAGAATATTGGCTTAGAATGCACCAAACTACTCTTAATATTTATGTTATATAAACATGTATAGCAAATATAGCCAATAACTTATTTTGTTCTTTGTTCTCCATTGAATCTGTTGAATAAAAGATTCAAAGTCTCACAGAAAAAGACTTGTTGCCACCTACTGGCTTAAGTATCAATGAATTAAAAAAAAAGATCACAGATTGACTGAATTATATTTCAGCTGAGTTACTTTGCAGTAATTGTTTTTGTTATTTCTCCTGCAGAAAAAATTACCAGTGTTATCTCTGGGTCAGTCTGCTGACCTGAGACCTGGTGAGTTTGTGGTTGCCATTGGCAGTCCATTCGCGCTTCAGAACACAGTCACAACAGGCATCGTCAGCACAACACAGAGAGATGGAAAAGAGCTCGGCATTCAGGACTCTGACATGGACTACATCCAAACTGACGCTATAATCAATGTAAGTCAAAAGAGAACGTTGTTTTCAGGGTATGGCATGTGTTTAAAAGTGCAATTGGCTGAGTTCGATTTTTTCTTTCCCCTTTTATTAATCAACAAAGTATGGAAACTCAGGAGGCCCGCTTGTTAATCTGGTGAGTGTGAATGAAGTTTTAAATCTGGTTAGACACAGGTTAATCATTTAATCGTCGTAGCTTTTTATATAATGTTTTTCATGTTAGGATGGCGAGGTGATCGGAATAAACACATTAAAAGTCACTGCGGGGATCTCTTTTGCAATTCCATCCGACCGAATCAATAAATTCCTTGATGAATCCAATGATAAAGAGCAGAAAGGTAAGCATCAAACACAGAGGTCATGCACTAATTGCAAATGTTGCATTTTTTGTGGGCAATTCCAAAATGAATCCATCAACATAAGTGTTAGCACTCAAAAATCTGAACTATCAATGGATATTCATTTTTATTCAATCATATTTACCCGAGATTACATTTTTTGTAAGTGCCACCTCTTCAATAATGGCCTGCCAAACAAAATGGCTACAAAACACAAATACATTATGTGTGAAACAGCCCTGTCTATTACATACTTGGTGTCCTTTACTTTGATTTCAGTCAAACAAAGGGTAGTCAGGACAAACTTCACACAGTCTCGAGCTATGAAGACTGCCTCAGGTGAGGTAATTGCTAGCAAATTTCACTTTGCTAGCTAGCAGCTAGTCATCTTGCCAGCCTGGTGAAATCAAACATGCAAGCTACAACTAGAATCAATATTTAACTGGTCTGTCATGCGGTTAAGATACCACGAGAGGAGCTACAAAAGATACATTGTGGATGTTTAGGCCAGAAGGCTTAACTGGGTTGTTAACATTTATTCAAACTGCTTTGCATGAGTTTGTCCCAGTAATCTGCTGTTAGCTAACTGCAAGTCAATATAACTCTTGCTTAATGAATAAAACGGCTCTTATTTGTTCAATGCAAATGTTTGTGCTAAGCTATTGTTCGTGAATAACACTCAGTCCAGGGTTCTACAGTTAACTAATGGTGTGTTTAAACTCTCCTAGGAAGTTTGTATTTATGAGTTGGGAATCATGACTGTAACGTCAGGTGCATTCAAATCTCTTTGGTTGAAGAAAGATGCTGATGTACCTATATATTACAAAAAATAAAGCATCAATTTTTTTTTATCTCTATAAAAGATGACTCTAACTTTAAAAGAAAAAATGCACATCAGGTGTGTTTTTCCATGTCATAAATTTAATTCAGTTTTGTAAACCGAATCGTTATTGTGTTGTAATTGTACAGTGTTATTGTATTTTACATATGCAGCTTTAAAATCAAAATTAGAATTAGAAAATTTAGATGCTCCATCAATGTTTTGTTACTGACATGCCCTGAACCTTGAATCTCAAGGCTTAAAAAATTTGTATTGGCTACAGAGTTTAAATGCATTCAACTCGTAAATACGACCTTTCTGATACAGCTTGAAATTGTGCAATTTTAAAAATCTAATAACTTCTCTTCCAGATGTAAAAGTCCCCAAGAAAAGATATATTGGAATCAAAATGGTCACTTTAACAGAGAAGTATGTAATGTGAATCAATGCTTTTATCTCATTTAATAGTGTCAGATTCAGAAAATAAAGACAACATGAGCTGATTCCATTGCTTAAATATCTTGGCACAGTCTGAAAATGAATTTCTGAAAATGTCATCTGTTTCCATTCCTCAGATCTCAGGTTTTCTATTTTTCTTCTTTCCCTCAGCTTAGTCCAGGGGTTAAAATGGCGTAATCCAGACTTTCCAGATATCGGCAGTGGAATTCTTGTCCATGAAGTTGTCCCAGATTCCCCAGCTCAGAAGTACGTCTCAGCCAAAAACAATTACTTTGTCCATTTCAGATTCTTTAATCATGCTGTTATGTTTTGACAACACCATGCACTGATAAACCAAACCAAATCATGTTATTTCCCTTTTATTGGTTCATTTTCACAGAGGTGGGCTCGAAACAGGTGATATTATAGTGAAGCTAAACGGCCATCCTTTGATTAACACTGGAGAACTACAGGAGGCGATTCAGGAAGACATGCCCCTCCTTCTGGAGGTACGGCGTGGTGATGATGACCTGCTGTTTAACATTCAGCCTAATATACTCATGCAATGACAACGACAGAGGAGTGATCAGAAGGACAAGCACAAGTGAAGAAGATTGCTAGAGACTTAAGTGTGCTTGAGATCCTACAGATGAATGAAGTTAGAGGAGTGCGTCATTGCATCTGGGTTTCAAGACAAATGGAGGAAAAAAGAACAATTGCCTACCGAACTACTACTTGTCTCGTAAATGAAAAGTTTCCTTCAAGAGTTGGAATGACTGAAAAATAAATAAGCAATTTGTCAATACACTTTATACATAGGCTACTGATTGTTTTGGGACATGAAGTGTATTATTTTAAATTTATACAATACTTCTTTGCAGGAAATACACCAGCCAGTGTTCTTTGCACATAGCTTTTGTCATGGCAATGGCTGATATTGATTTATTAGTTCTATTGAAAGCATAATATTTGTAAAAATGATTGTATTTTGTTAAGTGACTGATTTTTTAAAGTAGACTTAAAGTGTGCATCACTGTTTTATCATTTACAAATACTTTAATGATTGTAACCAAATGCTTAGGATTATTCCAATTATTTTACATATTATTTGTAACACACACTGTATTTTGGAGCAAAAAACGGACGAAGAAATAAAGACTTCATGATATTAGTTCAGTGCTGTAACATCCATATAGAGGAATAAATAAAAAGAGCTAAAAGTATTTTTGTTTATATTTATTTATTTATTTATATTCCAGAGGGATGGCAATCTTGCGGGGACTGGCGTTATAGATTGTTGTACCAGTAGATCATGACAAGTGAAAATCTTTGTGGAAAACATGCATTAGATGGACATATTTGTTTTGCTTGACTCTCATAAAACCTGAGACTTATGAAACTTGTTGCATTTAAACATTGCATTTAGAGCTAATGTTTCGGATGGGTGCATGGTTGGCCATATGGAAATCAAAAAGTGGAAATAGTTTCCCTTTGCGGTGGGACCGGGTGAGGATGAGTTTAGACTTCAATTCCTGGAACTGCTTTCTCTCAGAGACAAATGTTATGAAATAGCTTGCTGCAATCCAGGACTTCAATAATTCACAGTTTATAGGTTCTTAAAATATATTTTGAAGAATGTTGCTGGATAAGATATTCTCAACAAACATTGTAACCTACTTTCCTTTTAAGGTGATCTCAGACATTCAAGAGCAGCTCTGTTATTTCATTAAGGCATGATCCAAAACATCTAGTAAAGAGTGCAGTGACTCCACCGCTGTCCTGAAGACAGGTAGGTGTTATTGGCACACTGGGGGAATGTGACACTTATCTGTGCAAACAAACACATCTCATCTACAGAGACAGCGCAAACAAATTAGAACATTTGATTTTGTTTCTTCAAACTTATTAGCAGTGGTTGTAAACCAGAAAAGCTCTGTTTAAACGTGTCATGACGTGTAGCACATACATTATTTTTTTGCAGTTTTCCTTTTATTTTACGTACTATTTATACGCACATTCATGTGATCGGGTAAGGGGGAAAATTTGGCTTAACCCACAACTGAAAAATGTCAAACATTGCGCGTTCATACATTGTACTATTTGGAAGAATACATAACTGATGTTGTCGTGAGTGGATGATTCATATCAAGTTCACAGGCAACCATTTTCGGCAAGTAGGTCACTTCTGAACACACGTCACTCTCTGACTCACACGACAGCTCCTCTACTCCGTGCTGAGGTCATTTAGAAGTAAAGTTGTGTATCTTGAGCAGTTTGTTGTTTACTTCTAAGGACAAGAAGAAGATGGCTAAGTGTCTGATTTTTAATTCAGGAATTGGCAACGCTGAACATTTACAAACATTCTAGCTTTGCTAACATTATTGTGTTTATATTTGTTGTTCTCAGCTTGTTGGTGCGCTGTAATATATGTATATATATAAATATTTGTATCGTTTTAACATTATATCGCCTGACAAATTTTATTAGATTCATATGCTAATTAATAACAATCAGTTATTAATCAAGTTTTAAAGAGACAGTTCACTCAAAAATTAAGAAGCAATTAATTCTTTTTGTGCGCAAGAAGAATACACGCGCATGCGTTGTGTTACTTTTGTGAACGTGCGACAGAGAGCAAGGGAATGTATTTCGTTGTTGTTATTGTTTTCTTCTCCCACAAAAAAAAATATTCCCGTGGCTTCACAACTTCATAACCATTGCTGTCTTTACAGGGTCAGAAAGCTGTCAGATTTCATCAAAAACATCTAAATCTGTGTTCTGAAGATGAATGAAAGTCTTATGGATTTGCAAAGATATGACGGTGAGTAATTATTGACAGAAGTGTTATTTTGGCTTAACAATCCCTATACGTGATTTTACTTGTCAGGTCATCTTGTAGATATTTTGTACTAGAAAACAAGACAAAATAATTATTATTCATGTATGAAAAATCTAAAAAAAAATGAATATAATCAGTTACACATTAACAGTTAGCTTAATGTTGTTACGGAGGTTGATTTTGAAATATTGTCCATCAGTGGCAAGAACATTTGACTCATTCTAATTTAGGTACAGGAGGTGGCAAGTTTCATTCATGTGCACACAGCTTACTTGCCTTCACATTTTTCCTATTACACATACTATGCTAGTGAGTAAGATCTTGAAAAACGCTGAGAGTTATAAGGATGATGTAGTATTCTTTTTGGCTGCCAGCACACTTTCTCACGTAAGTGTCCTGGTTTATTTTGGAACAAGTAAAGCCAAATCTTTGACAAAGCAGTCTGAAACCTTAAGACCTTTACTGTGGACTTGATCAGAGCTTTGGAAAACTTTTAGTCTTGTTGTTTCCCCTACAAAAATGTCCTGTGGTAATCCTGTGGTACTTTAGCAGTACAACATAAAATTACCAAACAGCAAATAAGAAAAGTTAAATATGACAGGATTACAACAGCATCACAGTATCACAAGCAATTACCATTAGATGTCCTATGTGGTTTTTCTGTGGTAATTTCAACACAAGCTGAATTTGACAGGATTGCCAGCTATATGCCATGAATTTACTACAGAAAATACAATGTGTGGTGTTTGTATGGTATTTGTATTGTTTTTGTGTGCTATTTCCAAAAAAAAAAATTTAATGGCAGAAATATAATACAGGTGGTTGCAGTATGTCAAAAAAAGCAATGTGACATTTTTAAGGCTACTAAATTAATATAATATCTAAATTCATATGATAAAAAAAAATCCAAGCTGTAATCAACTGCTAAGTATTTTTTAATATAAACAATTGTCTTATCATAAGGGAACAAATTCAACTACAAATTATTTAAACAAAATCTCTAGCAGCATTCTAACAAAAATGTTCGTTTTTATGATCTAAATTTATTTTATGGCAAATGTTTTATATTGTTACTAAAACAGCTATAATGTAATGACAACATCAATATTTCTAAGATATGTACGACATCACAAATGTCACAAAAAATAAAGTCGTCATATTTTGAGAATAAAGGACCACAAAAGACAAGGAATGTTTATGAAGCTCGTTTTTTTCAAGGTTCAAGAAATGTAAAGAATAGAAGAACTACAGGAAGAAAACAACGGCCCAGGGAGGACCTTGACAACTATCTTGAGTCACGTCTTTCAGATATTTAAATTTCATCTAAACAAAAACTTCTCACAAAATGAGGAATATTTTAAAGCAGTTACAGTAAAAAGTAATTGTTGTAGAAGAGCAATATCAAAATCACAGTCGTGTTGTTGTTTTGTAGCCTTGCATATGCTGCTGGACCTGATATGGCAAGGATTTACCCTTGAGGAGACGGCTGTGCATTCTTTGACAAGGAAAAAATCAAATGCCAGTGGACCATAATTTATATTGAATCTTTAAATTAATATTTACATTTCTCAGCAGTTTTTCATTAATATATGAATGATTATCCAAGATTAAGATATAAAATCTTAAATGTCTGTCGAGACGTTTTGGTTGTTTCCTATGTGTGTCATTTATTTTTTCACATTTGTGTACATTTTTTTTATTTTGCAGAAAAAGTGACCCACGTGGAAACACTTAAGAAGTTGTCATCCGATTGGTTGAATTTCATCAGCAGGATTTCTGGGAGATGTGTGTGTTGCATTCATTAACATTTCACCTGGAAACAAAGATGCTGTGGCGCCAGTCCCCCTCACAAAAGAAGAAATCCATCTTCTTTACAACTGTGACTTCTCAGGATCAACTAGACGCTGGATTTTCGAAAGTATGTGAAATATTTAAAGTTTTTGTGGAATAGAATCTTTAAAATACATTAGAGAGTTTTACACACCGATCTGTTATTGTGGCGACATTTCCATGCTCTGAAACGTGACACTGAATGAAACGAGCTGTGATGGCCTCATGGACGGGCTTTGGCCACTGAAAGCTGTCATGGATTCCTTCAGTGTCAGTTTGACAATACGAGACTATGCTTTCCCTAATGTGGACACAAGATCCCTGAAAGCACAACAAATTATCAAATGGGCCAAAGCTTACTTGCAACATGTTAATGTTTGAATACTGTGAATTTGCACCTTATGCTTTGTTTAATATACCCTAGTTTGTAGGGTGCACAGATTTTGTTACACATGGTGAATAAATGTTGAAGTGTAATATGGCAGATGTGGTATGGTGTGTCATAAAACACACTATGAACTACACTACCATAAAACAATATTTTCTTGCAGCAATATTATGGCATATTAAGTGTTACCATTTAAAATTCCTGCAAAATTATTACAGGAATACCTGTAAAAAAAATAAAAATGAAAATAAATAAATATATATATGTATGTATATAAAACACCACAGGAAAGCCAGGTACAGTATTACTGCAGAAATATGACAGTAGTACCACAGGAATATCACATATATACAGTACAACAAAAATGCTGTGGTAAAGCATCCCAAATTAACAACACAATACTACATAATTCCCACACACTTTTAGTGTTGTTTTTTCTGATGTTTTACCACATGTAATACCACAGGTAATTTTTGTAAGGGTTTGGTTCATGCCGTGGTAGAGCTGTGGTATTATGACAATATTGTTGATTTGGGGGCAGACGTCTAGTCATTGCATTTTCTAGATTTAGTTTATTGGTATAAACTCCTAAAATATACTGGACTGGTTCTGACCTAACAAAGTTCTGGGGTTAAGACCAGAGTCATAGCACAGCAGCTTATGACACATTAGGTTTTTACTGCTCCTGTGAGGAACAATTCTGAGTCCAAACAGCGTCATTTCTCAAAATCACACACTCCTCCTCACTCCTACTCTTTCCTGTCATCTTTCTTGGCCTTTTCTTGGCAAAAGTTAAAATAGGTGTTCTTTGACATCTTCATTTCCTGCAATTACCGTCTGTCTAGTTTGTGAGGCTACATTACAATGAGAGATGACAGTGAGCACCCTCTGGAGGAACAAACCAAACAGCTCATGCCACATGCACCTATAAAAATAATATTTGCAGATTGTTTGACTCTTCTTGACCTCATTGTTTTACAGTAAGTGCTGTTTCATTAATATATGTACATTTTGCATGTCTGTCTTTTATAAGTGTGTATCGCTTGAGTGCACTTGTTTGATGTTACAGCATATGTTAACAAGAAATTATTTTAGAAATGTTTAACCTTTTTCACTTTACTGTAAACACTGCTTGGTTCCAGCTGACTGATTTACGCGAAGCTGCTCTTGTTTTGAAGCTAGTGCTGTTGACCGACCGCTAGATGGCGCTGATTGTTTAGACACGAGTTAAGTCCTGCACTGTGAGAGACGTGGCACAGTGCTGCTTCTCCTTTCTTTTGTTTATTCTAGTATACTAGTCTTACTAGCGCTTGGTTATGAGTACCAGAGTTGTTTTTTCCACCAGAGGATTGCTTAGTTCTCATCCTGCAAAAATGTTCCTAATCAACATTTTTCATCTTGCTTACAACTAAAAAATCTCCTAACAAGTAAGTCTTTCCAGTAAACTGCAAATATCAATCAGTTGATTAATGAAAAGTCCTTCTCTCTGTGTTTAGTTGTTTAATGTTGCAACATCACTGCACACTCTTATTACCATATGTACTCATGTCTCCCATATGAACTTTCTACTAAAAACAGCACTAAATTAATGATTAAGAAAAAAAAAGTGATATATTTTAATATCCCAACAAACTCACTTTCGCACTTATTGTGTAACAGATCATAGGAAGGCAAGCCAGCAGTCATCTATATGTCCCAGTGATTTAGATCTGTTTTTTTTCTTTCTCTTACTGTTAATTTTGCACCATTGAGCATCACTCAGAGAGACGTACAATTACAGATTGAGTTGTTCCAGAGGGGCCCTCCCACAAAGGCTCCAAGCGGGACCACCCATCTTCTTTTTTTCTGCTCATGTCCTGGCCAGGATTTCTTAGATGCCTAAAATGTCTGGGTGTTGGCTTTGTTTTCCTATTGTTTTCATACTGAAAAGTAGTTTGACCAATAGCACGCAAGCATTGTGCATAATCATCACGGTGTGCGAAAACTGTCAAAGCACTGCAAATACACCACAGAGCATGGCAAACAATGCCAAATCCTGGACAGTTTGGACTGTGTAAAAATCCCAATCAGGACATGTCAAAAAGAAAATTGGATGTATGATCAGCCTACATTAGGACAGATTTTTAGTTTTCTTCAAGTTGCAAAAAAGCATTGGGGATTCATATCTCTGGAACACATAGTAAACAAAAGCCGTTAAACGCCGGTCACAGACACACTGTCATCTGCTCCCTGTCACTTGGCCAGTACAGATTATCTGTTTCCTGCACACGCTGTGCTAATAATGTTATGACATCTGCTTTATGGAGAGAAGAAAAAAATGTTTTTTTGGATGATAACCTTTTTTAGATGATAATTAAAGATGGTATATATATATATATATATATATATATATATATATATAGAGTTATTATTATATTTTTTATTGCATGCACTCCAAAACCCCAACCTCCAATGCAAAAAATACATTCATAAATTTATGGGATGATGTCATCCTCTGAACCTCTGAGTCTGAATGTTAGTCCCTTTTGAGAGCCAGCATGCAAATTTTATCATATTTAGCTCATCTGAGGCCATAATACTGCAGCATTTAGAGATTCTTTGTGCCATTTCACTTGATGACTTGCCAGAACTTCTAGTGGCAAGTCACTCTCTTCAAAAGCTTTTGTTTTAGCATCATGAAGATTTGTTTGTTTGCAAGCTTGATGCAAACTACCTCTGTGACTCAAAATGTAATTATATTACATTTAATGCTCTTCAAAACACCAATTAAAATCATCTGACTGGTCTGTTTACAACTCTGTGCTAAATGAAACCACTGAGTAGAAACACTGAATCTTTCGGTCGATCTGCCGGGTTCATGGCTGTGATATGTAAATGACCCATCTGTCAGAGAAAGTCATCCACATGGCAACTACATTTCAATGAGTCCCGAGTCGACCCCAAAAAGCCCACAAGCTATCGATGACATTTTGTTGTCTCGCAGTATATACTTGATAGATATACTTGCTATCTGTTATGTATGTCAGTCATACAGTGGTTTTGTGGTAAAGGTCACATAAGGAGACAATACATGGTCAAACCCAGACGCAAGAAACTCTGCAATCAGGGATAATCTACAAATCAGGAACAGATAATCATTCTAATCTCTGGCACTGACAGTTGAGAGATTAGTTACAGCTGTTACTAAGCAGCAGCAAAATAGGGAGACTAACAATAAGGTGATTTCATGATTTTATCAACTAAACATGTTTCTGGATTAAAACTACAGTAGAGTGGCTGAGTTGTTTGTCCATGAGTTTGTAAACTACATCTCAGAGAAGAGATTCATGAACCCAGTATATGTTGGACTGCTGACTAACGCTTCCTTTAGGCGTAGAATGTCATTTGGAGTTGTAGTAGTGATGACACTGCCTACAAACGACAGCTAATTTATGAGTTTGAGTTCGATCTGCTCACAGTATTTTTAGATTTAATGTAAGACATGACATAAATAGCCCTATATGAAGTGATATTTCCATGTTACCTAATTATCACATATGCACACTCATGTACATGGTTTATAAAATTTTAAAAACATTTTACATACAGTCTAATGAAACCATTATATATTATGTTGTAAATGTGTACTAGTGTATACAAATCGGCTTGAGTTTAGGCACTCCATACACTGTAAAACCGAATAGTTTACCTTACTTAGATATAGTTAGTAAACTGTACTTAGTTGTTATACTTACTAGGTTTTACCAAGTTAGAGCAACTTTCAAGGCAAATAAAACACTTTACTTTCTTGTTTTGAGTAACACTTACTTAAAATATTCAAGTAGGCACAAAGAAACCAATGACACTAATAATTTGGTAATTGGTAATAAATTGGTTGCAAATGCACAACATAACAACAGAAGAAGAAGAAAATTTCCCCATGTCTGTTATATTTCACTAGCTGAATTCACACGTTTAACAAAGTCATCTTCAATGTTGCATTTTCAATATAACTTAACATCACATATGCCACTAAGAGTTTTCTAAAATGTTTTATTTATTAATTTTTTTTTTTTACTTACCATTATACTGATTAGCATTCCCTTTGGTTGGACACTTAGAACTTTGTCTACATCTTTATAATTTTCTTTCAATTAATGCAGTGATGCAACATGAAATCAGAATCATTTGGATTCAAAGGAAGAAAAGTAAATAGTTTCCTTAAAATAGATGACCTATAACTATACTAAATAGTTATTTTGTTTTAGTGATGTTTCTACTGCTGATTTATTAATCTACAATGCACTCTGGGAGTCAGTAAGTAGCTATACTAGGTCAGTGAGTGAACTTAAAGTAAAGGATGAAGTACACCATGCTTTTCTTTTTTTAGTTACTATAATGAGATGTATTGAAAGCTATGATAGTTTTAGACTAGAAATATGGCAGCTTTTTGTCTAGCAGAGCCTGTGCATGCGTAAGTTATGATAGAACCTGAACATGCATAGAAGTTAAAAAGTCTTCGGCAGAGGAAGATTTCATCCCATCGACTTCTGGAAGCAACCCTGCATGGGACACAAACCCACAATCCCTGGTTTAGAGGCCAGTTCGTTATATAATATATGTAGACCACAGATACATTTTAATTTGGGAAATGTTATTTCTTATTTTTATATTTATTTTTAATAGTAATGTGTTTCTTTCAGATTTAGTGCAGCCACGTACAAAGCATTTTTGACTGATGAAAGCAAGCTTTGTTGGCTTTATGTGGGCTGCAGGTTTATGTTTGTATTTCATTAAACTAGGGCTGTCCCCGACTATGAATTTTCATAGTCGAATCAGAATTTTCGAATCTTTCTATAGTCGACCGATAGTCGAATCATAGGCCTAACGTTATGTGTGTGTGGGTTGGGAGGGGCACGACACTATAGTCAGCAGGAGGCTAAAACTATTTTCATTTTATTTTACACACTGCACACAGCAACAGCTTTTAATAAAACGACCAAAACTGCCTGCCAACTGACAGACACACTTTATAGGTTTAAATAAAAAGGGTGTTGTGGTGGGTAAACATTTGTAAACGTTTTCTCGTAATACTCTAAAGCCGCGATCTAAAATATAGAACATCAGACTCTCTAGGATTTGCATTTCACATTTTGCGAAATTAAATTAAATCGGCAAAAATTGTCTGCGCATGCTTTCAGTGCAGCACAACATTGCACGAAAAAAAAGCATTAATTTAAAGAATTAAATTAAACAGATTATACATTTCTAATAATAATAATAATAAT
>JAUCNO010000001.1:1972659-2005771 GCA_032353835.1 Enteromius viviparus | reverse complement strand
AATTGTGTGTTTGCGTCTCCAACAAACGGGCAAATTAATCGTTTCAACTCTATTATATGAATTTTGAGATCGTTTGACACAAAAATCGAAATCGTGAAGAAAATTCGATTAATTGAGCAGCCCTAAGATGAGTACAAATATTTTATATCTCTGTTCATATGCAAGTAGAAAAAGCCACTTAAACCCACTTCACAAACTATGTAAAATAATAACCTCAGTTGATGAATTAATGTCTACTAAATTATGTTTGGGCAAGAAAAACTTAAATATTAAAAATAAATGAAGATAAACAATTTTAACATAAACCCTTGCTTCCACCAACAAGCCAGAAGACATTGATTTAATCAAACCGTGTTGTATGGATAAGCGTCATATTTGCAAAGTGTCAACTCTGGGAATCCTCTTGCATCATAAAAACTCAAAGATGGAATATTTTTCTTTAAATCTTTCTCTGTGTCCAAGATGTCTTGTATATCTGGGATGCCATGAAGGTAAGTAAATGATGACAGATTTTTCATTTACAAGTGAAGTATTGCTTCAAAGAGATTTTTTGCCCATTCTCAGGTGCAAATAGAATTTCTGATTGCTATTAAACCGCAAACACTCAAACAGAGCATCATAGTAACAATATTTACACACTCTGCACATTTAGGTGGTATTAAAGAAAGTCTTGCAGCAGAAAAAAATACATAAGTATTAACCCTGATGCAGTCAGAGAAAGATCACCAGTCACACTAGACAGAAAAACAGAAGGACAAATGTAGAAAGATGGAGGTCAGACCGCCAGAGAGACAGACTGATTAGAGGGATAATTTTCATAGGCTAAAGTTTAGAGGCTGATTGTGCAGATGACAACAGCAGTGTAATCAAATGGCCTCCTGTGCTGCCTAGAAACACAGCGAACTCTGTGTTCAGCCTCATCATTATGACACATCAAGTGATAACAAACATATGCACACACAAATATGCCAAATATGAAAGTCATGCACATGTGCATCTACATTTGAAATGATAGCTCAACTAAAAATGATAAATCTGTCAACATTTGCTTACCCATGCCATCACAAACCCTGTTTGACATTTTTTTCTTCTGCATACACAATATAACACATTCGAGGAATGTTTCAGTGACAATGTAGGAATTTTCAAATATTTCTTAAAATACTTTGTTCCCTTCACATGTGCAATCTAGTGCGGTCAAACGATTAATTGTAATTAATCGCATATAAAATTAACATTTTTGTTTACATAATATATGTGCATTTACTGTGTATGTTTATTATGTATATATAAAAACACACACATACATACATATATCATGAATATATTTACATTTCTATATTTATAGTCTAATAATCTATATTATATATAAATATATTTAATATATAAATATAACATTTAAATATATACATGCATGTGTTTGCATATATATACATATACACACACACACACACACACATTACACACTAAAGAAAAACTTTTGTTTTGGATGTGATTAATCACGATTAATCGCTTGTCAGCACTTGTCCAATCACATGTTAAATATGTAAAGCATACATGAAATGTGGAATATTTTTCTGGTCTAAATATGTGAAACCAATATGATCACATGTGAATCACATGAGTTTCATGTTGTGTGTGTGCTTCATGCGTCTTTTAACGTGAACATAATGCTTAAAGTGAAATTCCTGTGCTTTTTCTGTATTAAACTACTGTCCGCGGGCCTATACACAATGAAATATTGGTGAAATATTTCTTTAAGGCCAACAAGACAGGACATTTACATAGTATCTCTCTCAGTCACACACACTCACAATGTAAATTTCAAGGCAAGCATGCAAAGACACGACCACACACACACACACACTCACACATACCATAAAACGATAGCTCACAAAATCAATAAAGAGATGAACACGTTTCATAAAGATGGACATGAAAGTTACTAACTGTAATGTAAAAACATCTGAAGCGTAAAGTCACTTAAAGTGGAAAAATGAAAATTCATAAACACAAAGGTTTGCTATTGTAGTGCAGCGAACGATCGTAAATTCTGCATTCATTCCTGGTGTCTGGATACTAGACCCATATTAGGTTTCACTGAAAACGCCATCAGTCACGTAACAGAGGAACAGGTTAGCCAGACATGAGTGACCACTTCTTGATCACCCCAGTGGTTTCCATGGCAATTGAGCACCACAGCTTTGGGAATTAATCTAAAGAAATCTCATGGACTAAACTTTGTTCCTTGGGTGAATCTTGCGAGTGGTTGCTGAAAAGCAGCTAGAGCTGTCAACATTGGTTTTGGAGAACAACACTAAATGTTCCAGATGTTAGCATGAGCTGCTCTGTTTAGTGTGTAGCACTTGAATGCTGGAAGGAAAAAATGTTTTATTTATATACTTCAAAAGACTAATGATGAAGGGGAAGGCATAGAAACATGAGGCTCATATGACCATGCTTACATCAGCACAGCCTAAAGCTCTTTTTTAGGCTACGAAAGAGCGAATGGTACGTGCATACAAGCTGAAAGGGCTCAAAGTACATTCTGTCCTCTATTTTATATTATTTTATATGACAGTTTCACCTATTGGTTTATTCACTCTATAAACGCAATATTTACACTATCCTTCTGTAGCTTTCTCTCCCCTCTTAGGGTGCAGTTGGGTCAGTCTTGGGGTGGAGATAACATCATGGATTCCTGTGGGGAGCAGGGACGTACTGTGTACTGCATAGACCTCTTAGACTTATCAGGGAGGAGTTATCTTTGAGGAGCTCTGAGGAGCTTTCTTTCCTGTTTACTTCATCCATGTCGGAATGACAAACCATACCAAGAAATGTCACTACAGAAACATATCTGTTCATCTGTTTCATAATCATCGCAAAACTACCCTGTTCTTTAGGTGCATGAAGCAGATCTGCAAAAATCTATTATCTAATAATTCATCACACTATAATATTACAACACAGTCACTGCAAATACGTATTCATATAACCAACTGTTACTAGCTGTAAACATCTCAATACTCAAAAACAATACCAGTATGGACAATAACTAACATGGTGACTGTTCTTTACTCTTCTACTCAAGTCTTGACATGTCTTGTTCTAGTGCATGATTCATAGTCATTGTAGGTAAATACTTTAAATATAACATAAAATACGGAGTTTTTCTTTTGTATATAATTCCTACATGCAGTGGGATTTAATTTTCTAGTTCATTTTAAGTGCATGTTTGAAGTTGAAGCTGAATTTATTACATTAATTATGGATAGAAATCTGGATATTTTGGTAACACTTTAAATTAGGGAATAAATATTCAACTGTAGCCTATAGCTAGTTGCTCATTAGCATGCATACTACTAGAATATTTGCGGTTTATTACTTAAAAAGCATACGTTAAATGCATAGTTCAGCCAAAAAATTTAATTTGGTCATCATTTACTCAACCTCATGTCGTCCCAAACCATTTACTTTTCCTATGTTGAACATAATAGAGGATATCTTGAAAAATGCTGTTAATCAAACATTTGATGATCCCCACTGACTTCCATAGTATTTATTTCCTTAACTGGTTGGTTTTTCAAAACCCTGTCAAAATATCTTCTTTTAAGTTCAACATAAGAAAAAAGATTATACAGGTTTGGAACAACATGAAAGAGAGAGTAAATAATGACAAGATTTATTTATTTTTGGTGAATTATTCCTTTAATGCCTTATTCTGCGTGACCATATTCTAGATCCCTACCATATACGCAAACATAACTACTACAAACAACATAAGCAGTATTGATGAGATTATTAAGATGAAAATTCTTAATATAAAGTGTTACCAATATTTTGCTTAAGCGATTCATATGATGTTTAAACCTCTAAATGGAAATTCATTTGAAATCATTACTGCAACAAGTATTTTAACTGTTACTGACACAGAGACAGTGGAACAGTGCCGCCTGTTGGTGAGTAAGAGATCAACTTGTGGCCCCATGTGGATGCCAAGAAAATGTTAAGTTTCGTCTCTTTCATGATTTCACAAACAGACAAGAAAGTTTAAACTAATTACAACTTCAAAACACAAAACTCCCATGATACCTCACACCTCTTCATTGGTCATGGCTGTTGCCATCTGTGTAAGACAGACGTGCCACTGTCTCTGTGTCAACAGCCCTCAACTAGAAAGCTCCCATATCAATAATGCAGCCTGGAGTCACCTTTGGAACTACATGTATACATGCATTTTGCATTACCTCAATAAATGAGAGACTAGTATTTGCATTTTTAGATATTCATTTATAACACTATTCAAATTAATTAGTGGGAAAATCTTTAAGAAATGCTACAGCATTATATCAGCGGTGCTAGAATGAAACAAGCAGAGAATGAACTGAAAAACAGATCCTTCGAGCAGTGAACACAGACCATTGATGTCTGACATGCCTTACTGTTTTTAGCAGACCCTGAAGCTATTGTCACAGATGATGCATATAACAGCTACAATACTATTCTACCCAATCAATGTTGTTTGTTTTGTTGCTTTGGGCCTGTGGACATCTTTGGGCCAGTTTGGACCCATTTGCTCCTGTGGAGCAGTTCTGGGGATTTACTTCATCTGAGAAACTGTGTTTTTAGAGAGCTTAGTATTTCACAAATAGCCAATAGCCTGCTGAAATATATTTTATTGTAATTTCATCCATATATCAATTCAAACCTGTATGACTTGTAATTTAATCTGAAGAATGAAAAGAATTTTTCGCTACTGAAAAATTGGAATACATTGTGTGAGTCAAAAGAGGTTTTTTTTAAAGGTTCTCTGTGTTAGTGTTGAGCACTCTATCTTCAGTTAAGGGTACTGCCCAAAAACATAACTACTTTTACTTTAACAAATGAAAGAGACATGATGGGCCAAAAGTGTTTGACCAAAGAACCCTAATCTGATACGCTTTAGAACCACTTTTCTTGAGTTTAGTTTCAGGGCAACTTTAGGGAGTTTAACTGCACATGGGTCCTATACTGCTTTTGTTTTACAAAAGAGAGTGCATCAACTTTCTACTTAACTTGTCCTTTGGTGTTCCACAGAGGAAAGAATATTATATGGGTTTGGAGCAACTGAACTAATGACAGAATTTTCAGATTTGAATTAACCATTTCTAAAATTATCCTGATCGGATTAATTTCAGTGGTTTGACATCTTCTGCCCAAAACTTGAGCTGCTGGAGGCCCATCAAAGGCAGTCAGATCAGAGCAGAAGCTCGCAGTTGTTTTAAATGGAAAGTTTTCCACTGGGAGATTGATTCAAACTCAGCTTTGTATCTCAATCTTCTCATCTCAGGGTCAGTTTTAACATGTTCCCTCCAAGCAAGGAGCAGCAGCTGAAGCAGCAAAAGGCACTGAGGTATTTTCATCCCGGCTACGAATGTCACCTACCTGACAGAATTCTTTTTGACAGTGGGGTGTTTGTGCAGCTTTACTGAGTGACAATGCAAAACTATAAGGGCAACAGCACATTTTAAACATAAAATGAGTGAGAATATCAGTGAAAATTGTGGTGGAAATTCCTAGTGCAATTGAAAACAGCAAAGTCAAGAATTATGTAGTGACTGATAATGAGAACAAGGAAATAGTGATATCCATTCCAAGAACATTAGTTTTCGCCTTTAAGGACTTTTTGCACAGACAACAGTTTTTCGAACAACATATTTCCCTGCTCATTAATCAACTTACTGCACTTGTATCAAATTTGAAATCATACTTATTAATTCTTTCTAATCCTGAGGATCACTTACTGTTGTAATTCTGAAGGCATTTCAATTTGCAGTCAAACCCTCTGGAATGAGGTAGCCTCACTGATTGTGATCCTGAACAAGTTGTTCACAGACTTAAAAACAGAATTTAAATCAGGGCCTTAAAAAATGTATCTTACCTTTTTCTCTGAATCTTTCATTCTTCTGCAGTCGTTCGATAGCTGCTGATGCTCTCGTAAGTTCTTTTCCCCAAACAGCTTCTTAGCCCACTCATCCTTCTGCACTTGCAGCCGGTGAGGCTGCGAGGCGATCTCTCCTGCAGCACGGTACCGGTCGGCTGGAATCTTACTCATGGGTGGTGGCAGGGTGCTACAGTTAGCACTGGACCATCCGTCTGTGGACTCTGCATAAGACTCCTGATCACTGCTGTGCCCCTGACGCCAGTCTCTCAGGACGTGAACTGGCAGCCAGCGCTGGCCTGATGCCCCCGTCACCTTCTTGCCATGGGCGGAATAGTGCGAGCATGAAGGAAGACCTGACACATCCAGCCGTGAAGAGGAGTTTAGATGCCTGCCAGAAAGCAAAGGTGGGTCTCCATGGGGGGGCTGAGGGCGATCTGCAAATTGGTCAGGGCGGTAGCCATTACGATGCGAGATTGGTGGAGGAGGCGGGGGTGGAAGACCTCCGAGGACACTCTGGCTACGAGGTCCTGGTGGGTTTTCCCATAGTCCTGTAGGAACATGGCGACTAGGGTTGGCACCCAGGTCAACCAAGAGGACTCGGTTGTTCTTTTCCTCCGGCAAGAAGTTGCCGATGCCACTGTCACTGTTGCTGCTTGTGCTGTTGTTCTGCTGAGCATCTAGATCCCCACCGAGGAAAGCTCGAGCTCGCATACCCTCTATAGATTCTCCCATATCACGGTAAAGCACAGACACAAACTGTAGAAGAGGCTGGGAGGTCGGTGGGAACTCCAAGCAACCACCGGTATCTGGGTCAGGAGTGCAGTCAAAGCCAAAGCGTCGGGCTACACCTTGGTGGATCTTATGATGACAGAGTTCAGGGTCTACAATAAAGACATGACAAGATGTACGCAAGCCTTGTTCCTCCTCACCGTGCCAATTCATGGCGTGGTCATTTGTGGCTTGCATGGTGACAAGGCCAAAGAAGCGGCGGTCATCTGGACACACGGCACTGAATGCCAACTTCTCTGCAGGGTAAGTGGCTAGAACAGCGCCTCGATCGTTGCACAGCTGTACACAATCATGCATGACTTTGAGAAGGACCAATGAGTGCACTTTTTGTTCTGCACGCAGACGTCGCATACAGCCACGAATCGCTTGCAGGCTGTCACTTTCCAAATTGGCACTTGTTGAAGCTAGTTCAATAGATCCCAAGTATCCCACAACCATTCCAACATTGAGTATTCCAGCAGAGTCTGCATTTTGCAACAGGGCAAATTCATCTTGCTGCTCAAACATATCAACGAACACAGAGTCATCATTGAGCACCTTGGCCATCTCTTCTTCATTGAGCAAGTTGGGATTGCTCTGTCGGGTGCTGCTGTTTCCGTACGAGAAGTCTGGCTCTGAGAGAGCCCTGGTTTTAGAAGCTGAGGCACAAGCCACTGCCTTCTCGGAGCTGCTGGATGAGTGGCTGGAATTCTCAAAGATCATGCTAAAGATTCCACCTGACTGCATTTCTGCAACTACACGTTCTGCACGGTTTATGCCAAGTGTCTTTGAGTCTATCTTTGGCCGCAGCCAGTGGCTCTTGTGGTCATGGAAGCCCAATTCCTCATCGCTTGAACATGAATCTAAATGTGCATTGTTATGACTGCCTTCAGCGATGACCAAGTGCAGGACACCTGTACAGCGGCCAATCAGCTTGACAACATCCTCGTGAGATGCTTTGGACACGTTGATGTCATTCACGCTTAGTATCTGATCTCCAGAGCGAAGGCCCACATAGTCGGCAGGACTACCCTTCAGGATGCAATTGAGAACACATGGAGAATGACCAGAGAGCGTGAACCCATAGCCTGTTCTTCCCCTCGCAACCTCCACCCCTCTTATGCGCGCAGATGGCTGGGCATTCACACGCCTCCTGCCTTGCTCTGATTGTCTGTACATCCTGGTTTCAGTCCCTGTTTTACTCTCTTCTGACTAGGGCTCACAAAAGCAGAGATGACCAGTTTAGTGATATCATCCTTCCAGCACTAAGGCCCACGTCTAAGGCACCAATGTGCTGCATGGCTGAATATTCTTACAATACCTTTAAAACGGAAAGAAGGGAAAAAATTAATTAATATGTTGACAAAATTAACCATCATATTAAAAGAAAATGATATGGAAATGGTAGCAGATAATTTCAGTTATTAAAATATGCACTCAAGTTAATGAAATTATTAGGAATTCATTAAAACATTGAAAATTGCAGTAACTGTTGCTGCTTATTTTCATCCAGTACCAACATTTAGATTTTGAATTTACATTTTACATCATCAACATGTTTTCAATAGTTTTATATATATATATATATATTTATAGTGTAGCATTAAATCAGAAACGTCCAGGCGGAGGAGTGAAAAATAAATGTATTTGGAAGCTAAATGACTGCAAGGATTCAATTTTTCAAAAACAATTTTTAAAATATCTTTTTGTCATGCCGTCACTTGGCACCGACCCACATAACAATACACAATGCCTATATAAAATATAACGATATAGAACTTACAATATGTTAACCAAAGAGAAATATAACACTTACTGGACATTCATAAGAAAACGGATGCGAAAAAAAAATGCGTTTTAAAGGCGGGGGACAGTGTTTTTGAAAAGTGGCGTGGAGTTAGCGTTCTGTAATAATGAACATGAAACTGATAGGATAGTGCACTGCCAGAATACACAAACTCACAAATATAAAAGTGTATGTCATCAATAACCTTTCCTTAGTTTTCTAAAAGACTTTCTTAAAGTTACAGATGCGAAGAAGACTCATCCACTCTTGCTATCGGTCCCACCTTCTTTTTTCCCATTGTTGGAATGCCCACGCGTCAACATGTGTAACCATGACAATGGAACTGTCTCTGGACATTTCTCCTCGCTCATTGGTTTTCACGGCTGTCAATCATCTCCACAACGACCCAAACCCAGTTTGACGGAGACTTGCCAACTGACCACAAAAGTTATGCTACAGGTGTCCAACTCAACACGAGAGAAAAACGACCGAATTTAAAACACCACCGTACACATCTTAACTCTTACTACTTTCCAGATGAATTTACTATTTAATATGGATAGAGAGCCGAGCTGCCTCGGTGTTGGTTTTCGCGAGGAACAGCTGGGCAGTGAGTAACATCTAACGGTATTGAATTATCGGAATCAGCAGCAAGATACTGACTAGAATAACAACATATATTGATGCACAACCCCTAAAAGGCTATAAAAAGACTACCTTATATAGATCAACATGCAGTTAAATAACAGTATCATGTACCTAAACTTTTAATGCAAGCAGAAAGTAAAAGAAATTCCCAAGGCTACATTGCTAACATTAGCCGCCACTTCCCAAAAACTTTCCTGAGAGGAAGAAATAAAAAAATCGTTGCATTACAGCACATATAATACTGAGTTATAGATCATAGTTATATATTAGGTAATTAAATGCTCTTACTTGTGACGGATGTGTCCCAACCTGATGTGAAGTTTAATGACATGGTAACCTTAGTGCTGCATAAGGAGTAAACAAAAGGAGAGGGCAGCTGGTGTGTGGACAGCAGAAGCAGGAGGAGGAGGAAACTACAACTCAGGTTTTTTTTCTTTTCTTCTTTAAGGACAGCACCGGTAAAGGGGTTTTCCTTTACGTGACATATGATTTAGGGCTATAATTCAGTTCATCCTCATTGTTATATAGATTTTTTTACAAGTTTTTACCCTGCCAGGTCCACACTAGAACCATTTAAAGTAATTTAACAATTATTCTTGTTCTTTTGGTAGGTCTGTAGAAAGTGACAGATATTTCCATCCAAGTTTCCTTAACACATAAAAGATGGGATAATCAAGAGAGAGAGATGTTTTTGTTGTTGTTGTTTGTTTGGTTTTTGAGATTATTAGAAGCAAATAGTTTATAATTAGCTGCTGCTGTTAAACCGACATAAACATAAATTTAAAATGTAATTTCACACACATGAGCCCTGGGCTTCGAATCCTCCAGTTGGATAACCAACATTAACCTTGCAGTAAAAAATTTCAAAAGCATATTGGTGAATGTATATATATATATATATATATATATATATATATTTATATTTATATATGAAAGAAATGTAATCACAATACTTCTGGGCTCTTCAACTAATTTTAAGGGTCATATTCTATTCGAAATCTAACATGCATACATATCATCTACCTTCCCGTGGTTCTGAGTAACTGCTCTGCGCTGGACTCTCTTCATAACTGTATTTTCAACATCAGAAAATGGCTTTCTCATAATTTCCTGCACCTGAATGAAGAAAAAACTGAGTACATCCTCTCCCCCCAACAGTTCTCCCAGTTTTTGTCTTTTAACACCTCGGTTTGTTCCGGTTATAACCTGGGTGTTATTTTTGACAGTGGTATGATTTTTGGAAAACAGATAAGTGCAGTTGTGAAGGCAAGCTTTTACCAGCTAAGGCTCCTCAGTAAGGTCAAATCATTTCTGTCCCGAGCTGACCTTGAAAAAGCTGTCCATGCCTTCATCAGCTCGCGGATTGACTACTGTAATGCTTTTAACACTGGACTTAATCAATCACTGCTCAATCGGCTTCAACTGGTACAATACCGCCAAACGCTCTCACATCAGTCCAGTCCTCCGCTCGCTACACTGGCTCCTAGTGTGGTTTAGGGTGGAGTTTAAGATCCTGATGTTTGTGTTTAAGGCCATCATTGGTCTGGCCCCTGTCTACCTCGCGGAGTTGGTAATGGTCCACCGCAGCCAGAACTCTGCGCTCCTCTGAATACACCACACTGTTCATACCCAAGTTCAATTACAAAAAGTTTGGAGGCTGGTCATTTGCCGTCCAGGGCCCAAAGCTGGGGAAAGCACTACCGGGACAGCTTCGAAGCATCACTGAATCGTGTGTTTTAAAATCACAGTTTAAGACACATCTTTTCAGACTAGCTTTTGATATGCAACCATTGACTCGATAGTTGTTTTTATGTATATATGTGCTTTTTTGATTGCCGTTTACTGCGTTTTTTGCTTTTATACTGGAAAGCAACCTGGACACCTTTAGGTTGTTGTATGGCGCTATATAAATAAAATTTGATTTGATATCAAATACGCAACTGTCACGTTACAAAAATTATGATAATAAAAAATGAACAGCGTTTCTCATGTCTGCCCCTTAAAACTATCCTATTCTTTGTAAAATTAAGTTAACAATAATTAACAGACTGGATTTGATAAGCCCCACAATATGTGATAAATGAAAAATTCAATTAAACAAACTGAACATTTTCCATCTTTTATTAGATTTCTATATTATAGTATGAGTTATAGCATTAAACAATCTAAATTCTTTTTCCTTTTTACCAGCTATAGTTTGCATAAATTATCTAAATAAACATCTAAAAAGGAAAAAGGTTTCTAAAAAAAAAATACAGCTCCGGTGCTTGACCATCATGGCACTGTATTGTGATATTTATAGGAAATGATGCTGCTCCAGCTATATTTTAACTTCATGTGCTTCATCTCAGATAAAACAAGCTGAAATAAACACTGATTTAGATTAAAAAAAAAAAATCATCTAAATTTGACAGAAAAAAAACTAATACTATTCAAGGGGAGTGGCATTTACCAGTCAGGATTCTTCCCTTCAGCAAAAACTATAGATGAGTGGTCTTTATGAAAGGCATTCATGTTTTAGCTGTATGTGACCCCTTACGGTTTTATTTAGCCAAACAAAACTGAGATTTAAATATCTTCAAAGCCGCTAAAGATGTGTTTCAAAGGACACAGTATGTAGATTTGGTGCAATATTTAAGATGAATCTGACAATACATTTCAGAAAAGGCTTTTCACTGAGTAGTGAAAATATCAACTATTACTTGCCATGTATATGTTCTGCTTCACTAGACAAAGCAAACGCTTCATCGAATCATAATAAACATACTAGACAGATTATTGTCTCCATGGAAGCATACCATGAATCATGTTATTTGACAAATTCATCTTTCATTGGTAGTTATGGTTATGCAATTTAAACACAGACTTAGCTGACCTACAAACACAAGTCACCTCATTTCAAATGTTGCTGTTATTACATAAAACTCAATATTGAAAGCAGACAAAAGCATGCTTCAAGTTAATATACATCTTCCCAGGCAGACTTATATTTAAAGTGACGGTTTCTATGCCATCAGAGATAAATACATTATTGTTTTTAGTCTCTCAAAAATGAAAGGTTGGGTTATTGCGCACATTTGGTTACAACAGCCTTTCTCTTTACACCATCTCATGTCCAACGATAGGTGTTGTCATGCACCACAGTTTATTCATTTAATCACAAATAGTATTTCTTTTACACAAATTGTACATTGATGTAAACACTCTATAGATTAAAATACATACTTCCAGTCATTACACTAGATCAATAATCATATCTTTCGTCCTGAGCTTTTAAAAGAAATTTAACAAAAAACTAAAGATGTGTTTCAAGGGACACAGTATGTAGATTTGAGCTGCAAATTTCATAAGCATAAACCATCATCTAAAATCTTCTCTAGGCTAATTGCTATGGCTATTTCAAACCCCGTCCATACAAAAGGACTTAAGAGATTCACATTTGTGATGTTTTTTCTCAGTCTTAAAAAAAAAAAAAAGTTTCAACTTAAAAACAACAAATATAGACAACCAAATTTAAAGAGGAAAAATAAACTTTGTTCCAGGCAATTTACCCCTCTTAGTAAGTCAAACACATTTTACATTTAAATACACAAAAATCTTATCATACCAGTAGTCGTACACACCCTCTCCCACATTAGAGGGGATATACAAATTCAATTTACAATCTATTTTCGCTTCAAGTGCTAGCAAACACAGAGCAAAGCAATGCGTCGCCCATGCAAAAGGACTGATTTTAAACTGAGTAAGTGGTGAGTGTATGAAAGTGAGCATCTTTTGGAGAGTATGGACTGTCAGGGTATACACATTGTATAAAATGCCCAGATTTGTTGATTTTAGCAAGTTTGGACAGTAATTCACTTGGAGTAGCTGAACTCTAGGTGTGCGGACTAAAAGATCTGATCTTGGATCTGCTGAATTCCGGAAGTGCAGGAGATATTTTAATAGTGCTTGCATCATGTTTTTAAGAACATTAACTACAATATGTTCTTTAGTCAGTTTGTTTATAGCTGAAAAATCTCTATATTAGAATATAACGTTACGAATGATGGAAACGCATCGTCAGTTCTGACAAATGACCTTTATGACCAGCCTCGCGGTTTTGCCACAGTAACATTCTTTGATACCAGATGAAGAGCATTTATACATACAAAATATAGAGAAGACAAGCTTGCATCCATATAGACTTATAAGACGTTAAGTGACATACTGTGAAACCAGTCAAATATTCTGATGGTAGCTTTTCTTTTTTTAATTACAGATTCTGGTGCGCTGTGGTTTTTGTGGCCACATACTTAAATGGATGTGCAGCCCAGCTTGGATTGGTCCCATTGCCTCTAATAACTATGAACTACTTGGGGAAATGTCCTCTGGTGTATAACGTTACCATTACTGCTCCATACATCCAATCAGAGACAATTATTTTTTGTTGCCATGCATCCTGGTGTGTAACGTTTTGATAAATGTGATGTCTTCGGCTCGGGTATTGTTATCTTTTTGATGCAGAGGAGATCTTAATGATACATTATGTTTTTTTGTATTATAGTGGCGTGTCTTGGTGAATGCTCTGCAAACAGCAAAGTAACTGGTAATACGGACTACCAGGTGAAGCCACCATCTCAAAAACTGACTGGAAGGCCCTGCGGTCTAACTCCTCATCGATTTGGTGTCGGTAGAAATCCATAGCTACCAGACAAAAGAGGCTAATGTCCACTGTGTCGGACTTTCCCATGCGACTGATGACATGCGGCAGGCTAAGTGGAAGACATTAAGGAAAACAAGGAAGAAGTGGGGAAAAAATAAAGTATGGAATAGCAAGTGGGCTGTCAACAATACATTGGGTGCAATAACTAAAATGTGTTTAAGGATACAGGGCAGAGATCCACTGGCTGGTTGAAGCACTGACAAAGAAACAAGACAGACTCCACATTGCCATGGCGACAGGCGTCCTCTGTGTGAAGTTCGACAGTGAGAGTAGGACCCAATCACGAACCATGGAGGACTGCCCAGTTGCGTGAAGCGTCTGAAATACCTATCGAGAAATATATGCACTTGTGAAAGCCAGCGGGTTCCAAAAGAACACTGAACTTCACTGATTTTATTGTATGTACAAAGATGTTTTATTAGATTTCAAAATATCATATTTTACGTTTCAAAGAAAAAAGGACATCATACAGGTTTGGAGCGACATGAGGGTGAGTAATTATGACTTAATTCTAAGACAAAAGATGCAAACACATGTTCACTGAATTTTCTAGGGTTGTTCCAATTCTGCTACTAGTATCGGAAATTCCACCCATATCATACAAAATTTTGCCATCGTTATCTGCCAGTACTTAAAGTACTGTTCCGATACCAGTAAGACCCTAGGTATGCCCAGTTTTCCCAATGCTGTTTGGAACAACAATGGTTTGGAACGACATGAGGGCGAGTAATTTATTCATAGATGGGTGAACTCTTTATGTAAAAATTTTTACTTCAAAAAAATTAAACTCCCAAAAAGTGGAACTTGCCTTGTATACCACTGTAGCCATGAACTGTGGGTAAGGCTGCTGATTGGACAAGAACTCCCCAATGACTTTGTTCATTACGTCCTGCAGTGGGAAAAAGTCATCCAAGAACTGAGGAAGGATCCGGGCTACCACTCGTGCCTCGCTTGGAAAGCCTTTGCGAATCCTGCAGCAATATTTTTTTTTAAAGATGAATTAGCTTAATATAAAAAGTGCTTTTAGCTAGCGCAAATTTCTTTAAAAAAAAAAAAAAAGACATACCTGTCAAACAGGACGGATACACGCTCCATTGCGACAATAACGGATTCGCTGTCAGGAGCCGTGGGGTCTGCATCAGCAGGGTGCCCAGGACTTCCCTTCTCCTTCCCTGTGGAGTAAAATTATGGCCAGCAGTAAGAGGAGCTGCTCAAGAATGGATCAACTTGGGTACAAACTAGATTTCTATACAACCCTAGATTTTAACATTCATTTGAGGACTGGGCTACTGTGTGCTCTGTTAGTAGGGTGAGCATCTAAGGTGAGTCTGTTCTTATGGCTATTGGGTGTTAATAGGGTGGGTAAGTATTAAAGATGAAGCTGAAATGTGTCCTGCCTTCCTCTCCAGCCACACCTGTGTACATGCAGGTGAGCATGAGACCCAGGGCAGCCATGGCACGGTGTGGGCTGGGCATGTTTACACGTTCAACGCTCAGCTTGACTAGCGTCTCCGCGTCCATGCGTGACAGCTGCTCAGACAGAAGTAACCGCTCCAGACCTCGCAGAATGCAGTGGTAGATGATGGACGGTGTGGCCTCCTCACTAGCAGACAGCATCATACAGCATATCTGTAAATGTAGAAAAGGATCAGCGTTTATGAATAGCTGTCTTTATATTTACGTTTGTTTTGAAAAACATTTTACCATACAACAACATTTGAAGAAATTCAAACATAAGAAATTCAATTAAATTCAAAGGGATAGTTCAACCACACCTGAATAATCCCAGCATTGAACTCAGACCCTACATCGAGGGGGTAGTTCTCCATCATGTAGAAGGCCACCGCGCACATCACCAGCACATGCTGCTGATTGTGTAGATTCACACATCTGAGAGAAACACACACCAACACAGTGTTAGGCATAAGCACACTCATCTATTTTCAGCGAGGCTATCCAATGCTAATTCTAGTCCTGGTCTTTAATGAGGGATCTCAGATCTCAGTAAGACACCATACATTACAGCTAATGAGGAGCTGATGACCATGCAGCGTGCAGGCGTGTGTTGTGATTGCCAGTGTGAACCTATTATTGAGTCTCCCAGCATGCCACAGAGACTTTGGCATTAGCTTTGCCTGCATGGGGCATAACCTCTTAAGAGAGACACTAACAGTATGAAGTCTTTCATCCAATGCAGGACGCAAGCCGTTAACCTCTCATCCCGTATTCTCTTCAATAAATCAGCAAATGTTAAGAGTTAGTGTAACGCTAATGATTAGGTTAAAGTTTAAGGCTGGCAATAGGAAGATTCAATTCATTCAATCTCAGCAAAGGCAAGAGCGTGAAGTGTGTACTGTATGCATTCAGTTTGTTGTGTTACTCACTGTGTTATAGCTTTAAGGTTAGAGAGCAGGTATTCGCTGACGGTAGGTATAAGCTGGCGAGCCGTATCGTCCAGTAGGTCACACTCCAGCACATACAGAATTCCGTGAAGAGCACCAATACGACTGGGCAGATGAGTGCTACGCAAGGTGCTCTCCAACAGACGGCACACTGGCTCTGCGATGGCTTTGTCCTAACACAAATACATTAACCGTTAACTATCTGTAACTGCATTTGTTTACATAGCTGCTGCATCAGTCCATGTACACTCTCACCATGCCAAGCACAGCGGCTGCTTTACAGATAGCTGGCACGAGGTACTGGTTGAGAATCTCATCTTCTGGTGGATGAACCTTCTGAAGCTCAGTCAGAGTGGAGAACATCATATCAAACTGATTCCTCTCGGTAAAGAGATCAGACACTGCCAGCAGCTTGAAGACCCAGAGAGACAAAAAAGGGATATGTGTTAACTGTATGGGAAAAGCAGAGGTAAGTGTATAGAAGAACATTTAAATGTGTACACTGTTAAAACACTAATGTTTATTTACTGTGCTGGGCAACACATGCCCACATGACATTGTATTTGTTTAGTGATTTAATAGACCTATTTCAAAGTATGACTAATATAGTCTGATTCATGAACTAATTACTTTTGTGACCCAGTTCTTATAAAGAATCACAAAACGACTCACAAACAAATAAATGATGTACTTGATGAAACAGAGCAGTTAACAAACTAATTTCTCTTACGACTGGTTTTGTAAACTTTAGCTTTTTGGAACACAACAAAATTATTACTGACTGATAAGTTCATGACAACATGTAGCAAAACTATTTCTGTAAATTCTAGCTACATTTATCACATTCTATGTTTAAAACATTAAACACGGTATGCAAGTGTCACTGCTAGATGTTACTTAATTTTACACTTTTTGTGTAAATATAAAAATGTATTTAGTTGATTTTAAAGTTTTAGTAAAACACAGTAAGTGGCAATACATCTAGATTTTAACAAGTGTCAATTTCGATTGGCGCCAATAGCCTTGTAAGCAGTACGGCGACAAATAACGTTGTTGTGCTTCAGGCGTCCCAAGTTTGAGTCCCAGCTTGTGGACATTTCAAATTTACCAACATCACACCATTTTAACTGTGTGTGTGTGTGTACAAACAAAAAAAGAAAAATATTAATTATTGACAATATTAGAAAAATATTTTGAGATGTATGGTTTTAGACCCAGCCCTACTATACATCATAAAGACTGATAAACTGACTCACCGATCTGACCACCTCACTGAGGAGCACAACAGGAGTCTTCTTGCTACTGGGGCTGCCAGGGAGGATCCACTGACTGTAGAGCTCCAGAAGGAACTGAGAGCAGGAATGGATGTCAACCCCAGCACGGTGCTTCCTGGACAGGACGAGAAGACAGACAATGCAGAGTGTAAAGTCTGGAAGATGCTGGTTTCAAAGATTTGTCCTGTTGCAACTTTGCAAGTCTGACCTGGAGTTGATTGGTGATAATGGTGGTGAGGAAGGTGCTGGAGCATCTGCTTCATCTTCCTCATCCTCACCCCATTCCTCCTCCCTCAGAGGGGTGATGTTATTTCCCAACCACACTGAGTGAATTGACACCTGCAAAGTATACAGGATATATTGTAAGTAATGAGAAGCCTAAAGCTGAATACCGTATTCTGAAAGGCACGGATAATGGCTTTAAAACGAATAATAAAATCTACTGTATAATAGAAAAAACAGTTGGCATACATTCCCTATATTTTGCAGGGTAGCAAGTAAGCTTAAAAAAATCAGTGTAATATTATACACCAACCTCTAGTATTACTTTGTAACAGTGATTGTGTGAAGTGTAAGAGTGTAAACTTTAAATAAAATGAGCATGAATCAAATATGTTAATAAAATCAAGGTTTGCAGAGCAGTCTGTTTACTAACTTGACCCAGTTTGTAGTCCATGTTGCCAATCTCCCTCTCCGTGTTAATCTGCAGCAGGAGTTTCTCATGGCTGATGAGGGTGCCTGAATATTGCAGATACACACATGCACAAAGGTCACAAATATGAAAAGAGACTGTGCACACATAAAGCAAGAGGATCTTTTGGCTGACCACTGACCTGCTGTTGAGGATGATAAGAATGGCACGGGGTCCCAGGCCTGATAGGGGAAGTGTGTGGCGATGTTGTCTCTCTTTGACACCATAGCTTGAATCTCACGCTCAACCATGCCTCTAATCACACTCAGCTTACGACCAAACCTACAAAATACACGCATAATATGTATGATCCACATCTACGTCTAGAGGCCCAAAAGACATATGAAATAAATATATACAAACCTTGTGTCCAGTGCTTTGAGGATTTTGTTGCGGGGTTGTTGTTCAGGGCAACTTACGGCTGGATTTCCTGCTGTTGGCAGAGTCATGGCACTCAGCACCAGAGAGGTGATGGCCTGAACCGCCAGTACATTTATCTGAGTCCTCTCCATATCCTCCTGTGGGACAAACAGACACGGTCTTATCTATCACTCACAGGATCCAAAACCTGGATGAGTGTTTTGGAAGAAGTTGGATGATTTACCTCTTGCTGGGTTTCCTCTTCTTGGTCCATCGTGATTGGCTGAGTGACCAGCACTCCCAACAGAGTGGCCCACGTCTCCTCAAACTGTGTCCGACTGCTCCAGCCTGCAAGACAAAATGAATTATTCAATGATAATCATATCTAATTTAAAAATAAATAAATAAAATGTTTGACATAAACATGACAGATTTTAAGAAGTCAGATTTTCAGAAGTCAAACTTCGTCAATTAATTACTATTACTAATAATTATAACTACTAATCTATTTTCACTTTTTTTTTAAGTGAAGAAATCAAGGATTCTGTGAAATTCTTCTCAAAATTGCATTTCAGAACCACTTTTAAAGAGACTAGTCTCTCATACCGAGAGTATTAATGCGGTAGAGGAACTCTCTGAAGACGTCTTTCTCTTGCAGGAACTCTACAGGGATCTCAAGTAATGCTGTGCCAAATTCTCCACTCGGCCTGGGGGACCAGCCCAGCTTCCAGACCTGTTCAATCAAACACATCAATACTTTCATACACTTCTAAACACTCATATACACACTGAATGCATAAGCACTCTCTCACCAGTGGTGGGATTCGGGTATAACTGTTCACAATGGGCAGCCTGGCCAGGCTGATGATGACATTTCGTAAGGTAGGTGTAAGGAATGCTGGGATGTTCTTGTTTCTATGGTGACCCAGAGCCAGCACACTCTGTAGACCTTCAACCAGCTCAGCCATGATCTCACAACACTTCCATTCAAGTTGTTCTACAAAAAAAAATATATACATATATATAATCAAGCAGCTTGATTAACATTTGTTGTGATCATGGATCAGTGTGTAACATGTATCTGTCAACTTACTGTCCGCAGAGTCTAACTCGTCTTCTGACTGATCTGATGTTTTTCGCTCCGGCCTCAGAAGCTGGTCACCAGGACCAACAGCAACTAGATAACGCATTACAATCACAAAATGAATATACATTTTAAAACTGATAGTACTTTAATAAGGATTCAGTAGGTTCTGTGTTTTACAGAGTGACACACACCTGCGTGGATGAGGAGCTGTATACAGTAAATGATGGAGCAGGTGTGTGTAAGGTAGGTGTGGGAGGCAAAGTGTGTCCACACCGCCGGCTGCTGGAGAGCCAGACATAGACACGACAGACTCATCTGAATGTCCACACTCAGAGGCAGCTGATCCTGCAGCAAACGCCAAACCACCACCTACAGAGACAAAAAAAGAAATATGAGATGCGTGCCTTTATTTATATAGCTCCATGATTTCTGCAATGCGGAAAACAGAACCACAGAATCCAATATGGATTTTCTTCGAACACAAAAACATCGCTTCACTTCAGGAGGCCTTTATTAATCCCATGGAGCTGAGCTTTCTGATGGATGGATGGATGGATGGATGAACTAAAATATTCCACCCCTTTTTATTTTAAATAATATATAGCAGCCAGATGCCGCTCTTGGCGATTAAACAACCCATATTGGTCAACCATTAGAACATCCCATATAAAATCCTCCCATTTGGAAAGGATGCATCAGTCTTACCTCTATGGCGAGGGTGCTGAAGGCGGTAATGAGTGTCTCTCTGTCTTTGAGAAGGTGCATTGAAGATGGCAGTTTGGACAGAGACAGCAGATACTGACTCAACACGCCACACAGACTCAACACTGTCTGATAAAACCCAGGCTCACCTGCAACCACACACATAAACACAAGCAATGAGAGAGTGAGTTCATTACCACTTTACTACAATGTGCAGAATTTGCCACAAAGGATAATTCCTATGTACTTACACCTACGAAAGTTTAGACACACCTACTAATTTTTTATTATTACTATTTTCACCATGTTGGAATAATAATAATAATGAAGTCATCAAAACAATGACATAACACAAACATAAGGATGGGGATTTTGCAGCGACCACAGCAATGTTAAACAAAGTGTGCCTTTGCCTTGATTACAGTATTGTACATATTTGCAAGTTGAACGACGCCACCTAATGTAGAGGAGCAAATATGGTGGTTATTTAGCTAAGCTAATGATGAATTAAAATGAATGTACAATTATTCTATTTGTATTCAATTACTATTAATACACTCGTTCGATTATTAAAGTATTAACTTCAAGTGAAAATGTATATTAACTGACCACCAAAGCCCTTGAATTAGCAAAACAAATACATTTTTAGTGTATGAGTACGCATATTGTTTGGAGAAAATGTGTTTAATTCTGATTTGGACTCACTGTAGACTTGATTAAGCTTCTGCCAATAGTCTGCACAGGTTTTGGAGGACGGCAGGAGGGGCTGATGAGGGGAGGGGAGGAGCTCTACAACACCAGCCAATCGCTCGAAGGCCACCTGTTGAGCCGTGTCAAATAAAACCGTCCCATGATCCTTACACACCCTCTGTACCCCAACACTCAGACATGATGCCAGAAGACACAGGTTGAAGTCCTGCAAATACAGCAGCACAACTTCACTGTTTGTGTTATAAATTGAGAGAGATGCATGCATTTGTTTTTTTTTTACCTTGCAGGTCATGATTGCGTTTAGGTCAGATTGAGGAAGTTTTGTCAGCAGCTCTGTAGTTTCGTATAGAGCTCCATCACCTCTCAAACAACACTGAGATTTCACCAGAGCAACATACCACTCCTGTAACACACACAATGAGGTTAATATGCTTTTGCCAAGAAGTTTTCAGCTATTTTCACTTAGAAAGCACTATTGTAAGTTATACTTTATTAGGTTCCACATTTTCAGGGGGAGGGGACGGGTCCCCATCCAGTGGGTGTGAGGAAATGGGGGCAACAGGGCTCGAGGTATCTTCAGCGATAGTGGCTCTGAACCGGTCCAACAGAGAGTAGAACCGCTGATGCCTGACATAAAAAAAAAGATATTGTGAAAATCAGGGTTGGGAGATATTCTTAGGAAGAGCAACAAAACAAGCTGATGTGCCTTACCTTTGTGCAAGGCCACTGGTCTGCAAGTACTGCTGAATCCTGTCCAGCTCCTCCAGTGGCAGCTGAGCGATACTATTCTACAGTAGGAGGAGAAAACATGACCCTCAATAACTATTTAGCGCATTTGATTCCAACTAGCAATCCAGGGCCCACTAGGGGACCTCAGCACACTTTCAAAGGCTAAACTTACATTTTATTTCTTATTTTAATTTGTTTTTCTCAACAAAATTAATTTCTGTTTATAAACCAGGTTTCTCATGGTCTTGGAAATCCTGAACATTTAATTTTTTCAATTTTAACAATATTAGATTTTTTTTGTAGTAGTATTTTAATTGTGTCTTTTATTTGGAATAAATGTAATGAGTATGCAAGTGTGTGTGTTTTACCTGCAGGGTCTCAGCAAGCAGCATCTCCACGCGTCTGCAGGCGAGTGTGTCCACCATGCGAGCCAGCACACGGAACGGCGTGTTGAGAAGCTTGTCCACGTATAGCATGAGCAGAGCCCCAGACTGACTTAGATGAATGCCCTCCAGACACTGCAGGGTCTTCTTCAGCATTACCGGCTGGACATTTACACATTTCATACGCAAGTAACAGAAAAGATTCATCAGAGTACAAACTTAAAGCATGAACTTTAAGAAGATGCAGTGCATATGTATATACATACAGTAGAAAGGTTGTCACAGCGTGATTGTATGGCCTGTATGAAGAGCCCGCTGGCTGCAGAATTTCGGTGCACAGCACTGATGAGATCCTGCACTGGAGGCTCATGGGAAAGACTGATCAGATCGCTCACGTGATTCACTGTCAGCCACGTCAGATGCTCAGAATCATGCAGGTTTTGACACTGCGACGGAAGGAGAATGTATAATATATTTTATTAGAAATATGATGAATGGTAAGCTTGGCAAACAGTCATTAGATTTTTTTAATTATCAGAATCAGACATGTATATAAGCCTAGGTACACACTCATTTTAAAGTGTTTCATTGTAAAAATACGGTTTCATTTCCATTTTATAAAAGCTCAAGCAGCACAAAACCATACCCGTTAAATAGTGACTTTATTCAGCAATTCATCTTCTTTGTGGCACCCTGTAGCGTCATTTTGGAGAGTTTCACATGCGTCTACAACATGCAATGTTGTTTATGCTTTGATCTATAAACGTAAACAATGTATCCACATATGTACATTGCATACATTGTTTACTTATGTGATACTCTCCAAAATGGCACTATAGGGTGAAGCAGAGGAGACGAATTGTTGATTAGTAATTATATTGTTTTCTTTGTGCACAAAAAGTATTCTCTTAGCTTCATAAAATTATGGTTAAACCACTGATGTCACATGAATTATCGTAACAATATTTTGCTACGTTTCTGAGCCTTGGTCGTGTAAGGATCATTTCTTTCTTATGGGAGGGTCAGAGAGCTCACAGAATTCATCAAAAATATCTTAATTTGTGTTCATGGTTTTGTTAATGACAGAATTTTCATTTTCGGGTGAACTATCTCTTTAAGGGAAGTTCTGTCATCCTTTACTCACCCTCAAGTTGTTCCAAACTTCCCAAATTATTCTGCTGAAATTAAAAAAAATTTCCCCCACACTACCAAAGTCAACAGGGACCAACAACTGTTTGTTCACCCACATTCTTAAAAATATCTTCTTCCTGTTTAGAAGAAGAAAAAAATCTCACATTTGGAACATTGTGAGGGTAACGGATGACCAAATGTTTATTTTGGGGTGAACTAAGTATTCATTTCTTAAAAGAAAAAAATCTTGTGATATGGCAGTTAGGGTAGATAAATTAAAGCTCATGAAAACGTTTTAAAAAAGGGCACATGATGTTGCTTAAGAAATCTCACCACGTAGTCACAGAAGAGGATAAGGGCTCCTCGTCGGACAATCTCTCTGTTACACATAGCCAGCTTCCCCTCAGGCCTCTCCTCCTCTCCAGATGAGTGTGGGCTCAGTAGCTTAGTGCTGGACAGACTGTGCCTCCTGATGGAGTGATAAAGCAAAAACAAGTTGCTTAAAGGAAAAGGAACATATTTCAACAAACATCAAACAGATCAACTGCAGGCTCCTACAAAGAGCAATTTCAAGCATCACTTAATATCTCACAACCCATGGAAGGCCAATTTGTTTTTGCCCTTACAAACAGCAATTTACTTGAGTAAATTTTGGTTGTAGCAGCTGGATAAGCCTTAATTTTAAACAGCCTTTCTCATTAGGCTGCTAGCACGTAGTCTGACCTGGGTGTCTGATGCACCTCGGACCACCAGGTGTAGTTGGTGTAGTTGATGATAAGAAGGACCTGACACCAGAGCAGGACCAGTGACGGGTGTGTAGTGATAAGCTGGAGCACCAGGCTGTTCAAACCCTCCAAAGTATAAAAACTACCCCCTTCGCCTCCCTCTGCCTTCAGCAGCCTGCTGCCCGCTGCCGTGATCCGCCGGAACATTCCTGGAAAGTTTAGAGGAAATGGGAATTTACTGAGAACCGTTTGCTGAACTAGTAAAAGGCTCAGTTTTTGCTTCTTACACCCTGACATGTGAGACTATATGAGTTGAGGCATGAGATGTGGGATACCTGATTTGAAGATGTGGATCAAACACATGAGCAGTGTACCCAGCTGCTGACAGTAGAATGTGTGCTGCTGTTCGCTCATGTCAACTTTCACTTGCTTAGTGGCGATATCATCCAGCAACACCCCCACTAACTGCAATAAGAACCTGACAAACAAAAAGAGATTAATAATTGCATTTATTAAGAACTGTGGGAACGTCTCCAATATGCTTTAAAAGACCCATCTGCAAAGCTACCTGAAAAACTATGCACAAGAGCATAAAAGTCCCTTTAAATGCAAAGAATGGTCACACCAAATGCTGATTTGATTCAGTCAATAGAAGTTAATTTATAAATTACTTTACAGAATTTTCATTTTTAGGCGAACTATTCCTTTAATTTAGTATTTATTTTGCCACACTGATTGACTTTATTTCCAATGCCCAGCAGTTACCTAGCAAAAGTTTCCTCAGGTAGAACACGCTGCAGCTCCCCATTGGCATCTTCTACGGTGGTGGGTGGAGCTTCAGGAGGGGACAGGTCATCGTCGCGCAATCGACAGATGGCGTGAGAGGAGAGGAGGTACGGGGACAGAGAAAGCTCCTGAATACGAGACAGAATGATGTCCTCTGTGGATTGTGAGATAAGGACACGCAGAATGGCAAGAATCCCAGACACCCACAATTGCACCGTTCCCACTGATGCCTACAGAAGAAAAACAGGAAAACAGTGACTAAGTGAGCTTGCATTCAGTAAGACCCATTTCTAAAAATGTATGTAAATCAAACACCTAGCCTTGCAGTCATCATTTATAATCATTTGTTAAAAATGAGTTGTGTGGTAATGTGAAAGCATGAAATCTTTGCATTAAGTTAATTATTCCTTCTAGGTACCCCAAATCAGCTATAAGTGGCATTACTGGAAATTTCACTCATATGGACACAACATCACCGAATATTTGACATACCCTTAATAAAAATAATATCTACTGCATGTGGAAAGTAATCTGTGTGACTTTAGGTTCTCACTAGTGTAGAAGGTGTGATGAACATGCTCTTCAGTAGCATGTCCACAGGCCGCAGAGAAGAGGGAGCCACTGTCTCAAACAGGGTGTTTAACACACCCAATGCCTCATGGGAGTCCAGGTGCATCTGTCAAGCACACAAATACAAATGTTTTTTTAAGTTTATTAAATTTAATTCAGAATCTGAGATTAAACTTTTTGTCAGGAAGTCAATTCGAGAGAGCCGCACTTGCTGTTTGCCGATCATCGGCAGTATGATGTCAGCAATCTGCCGTGAGAGCCTCTTCCATTTATCTTCATTCTCTTTATGGCACTGCTGTAGGACTAGAATAAACATCTCCAGCACCTACACACACAAACATCCATTATTTAATAAGTAAATCCATGAATGCAATGATTTTTTATTTTTAAACTAACACACAGACCAGCACAAAGTGTTACCTGATGGTGTTGTATGAGGCGTAGCAGCATGGACACCACTACCTCCTTCTGTGTGTCCAGCTCCTTCCCTGCATCTGCTTTATTGGAGCCACGCAGCACAAAGAGGTCATGTACTATAGGCTGCAGAGCAGGGATTGCTGGGGGAAAAAAGAAGCATAAGAATGAACAAGAATGAATGAATTTTTTTTTTTAAATAATGAGATTAATCTTAAACATTTTAAAGCCAAAAAGTACTTTTTTGTTAAACTAAGACTGTTTATTTAATATTAGTAAATAAGAACATTTGGAATTTGGATGTGAATATATATGTGTCCCTGGACCACAAAACCAGTCATAAGGTAACATTTAAAAAAAACTGAGATGTATACATCATATGAAAGCTCAATAAATAAGCTTTCCATTAAAACATGGTTTGTTAGGATAGGACAATATTTGGCCGAAATACATCTATTTGAAAATCTGGAATCAGAGGGTGCAAAAAAATCAAAATACTGAGCAAATCACCTTTAAAGTTGTCCAAATGAATAAATTAACGCATTTTACTAATCAAAAATGACATTTTGATATGTTTATTTGGCATTTAAAAAAAAACAATAATTTTGACCCATACAATGTATTTTTGGATATTGCTACAAATAAAGCCCAGCGACTTAAGACTGTTTTGTGGTCCAGGGTCACATATTTGTATTGCGATTCTACACACCGTGTGTTACTGCCTTCCTGTCGCTGGCCATGATCCCATCACACAGCTGAATAATCTTTGGGATGCTGATGATCTGTTTGGAGTGGTAGCGCTCATATGACAGCAGAACCAGGAAAAAGAAAATGTTGGGCACAATCTCTTCAGAGTCCCTAGACAGGAAAAAATAAATCAATCAGTTTAGTGCAAAGCAAGGTTATTATAGTTAACGAAAACGAATGAAAAAACAAACTAGAATTAAAAAAGCATTTTCGTTAACTGAAATAAAAATAAAAACAAGAGCTAAAAAAAAAAAAAAGAAAACTAACTGAAACTGTTTTGTGTGTATACAAAACTAACTTAAACTAAAATTATAGCAAAAAGTCTAAAATCGTTTCATTTTTGTAATAAGCCTTTTGAGTTAAAATAGATATTATGTTGCTTCTAGCTCTATTTTACATGCAAATACAGCCAAAATCACAGCATAGCCACTGTCTATATCTTATGTGTATTTAACTTCTTCAGACAACGGCTTGATTATAAATCAGGATTTTAATCTATATTAACATCTTGTAAAATAGAGCTAGTTTGGAAGCCTAATAATGGGGTGCATTTCAGTCACTATTTCATATTCATTCAGTTTTTCTGACAACAGAAACCATTAAACATAAACATATCAGTGAAAAATATATGATAGTTTTTGTTAAACAATACTTATTCTGGTGATTTTGATTCATGCACCTGACAAATATCCTAATTTACAAAAGAAAAAAAAACTAAAACTAACACTGTAATAAAAACTTAACTAAAACTAAGCAATTTCAAAATATAAAAACTAATAAAAACTAGCAAATCTGCCTCTAAAAACTAATTTAAACTAACTGAATTTGAAAACTAAAAGTCAAAACGAAATAAAAACTTTTTTAAAAATTAAAATTAATGAAAAATCCAAAACTATTATAAACTTGGTGTAAAGTAATAATATTATCATTATTTATATATCTGAGCATGTGCATTTGAGTGTACACTACTATTCAGAAGCTTGGAGTCAGTATGGTTGTTATTTTTAAATAATACTTTTATTAAGCAAGGATAAATGTTATATATATATATATATATAAAATTCTCAATTTTTTTAATGCTGTTGTTTTTTCACTTTCATTGTTCAAATTTTTGTATCATGGTTTTCACAAAAATATTATGCAGGACAACTGTTTTCTATATTATATCTATAATAATAATTTTAAAAACATGTCAAAAGTTCAAAAGTGATTCGTAAAAAACAAATCAGCATATTAGTATGACTTCTGAACGTCATCAAGACTGCAAGTAATGGCTGCTGATAATATACAGCATCACAGAAAACGGTTTTGAAATATTTCACAATATTAGTGTTTTTACTCTATTTTGATTAAAAGAATGCAGCATTGGTGTGTATACTTTTTATTGAATATTTAAAAAAAAAATTTTGTTTATGTCAAATTTACCTTTTTTTTTTTTTTACTTATTTAATATTTTCACCATAAAATGACCTCAAACCTTTTAATGACAGTGTATGTTGTTGTCGGACTGCCTTACCTGAACTGCCCCACTTCGATATACTCAAACTGCTTCAGCACAAAACCAATGAACACCTAACAAAAACACAGGGTAGTAAAATATTACAACAGTGTATGTCTAACGTAGAAATAAAATAATAGCAAGAATTGTTTTTTATTCTCTATAAATCGAGTAAAGTAGCATTTTGACTCTTTTTTTGATCCTTGAGTTTGATCCTCAGCTCTAAAAGACTTACCTGGTCTGAATCAAGCAAACAGTAGTTGACCCGGAGCTGCACAAGTTGGGCGAGAAGGTCTAGCACCTGTCTTTGCAGGGCCACTGAAGTGCTAGTGGTGTACTGCTTCAGAGCCTTTATTACCAGAGGCTCAAACAAACGGATGTGATTATGAATGGCGTTCTGAAACACACACAAGTAGTCTACAATTAGACACTTTAACAGTAGTGAGTTGTGAAGATGCCATTGTTATGTTTTAAATTTTAGTCATGAATTATTAGTCTACCTTGTCTCCTCGGTGGCGAGTGGCATTGGTGATGCTTGACCTCAACTGGTTGGAGACTTTTTGCATGACATCAAACCACCTACAGGATTACAGAGATGATGTTTAATCATAAGGGTCCTCATATGATTATAAGTTTATTATATTTATAGGTCCGTCTTTATTATATTTTTTTATACACCAGTCTCTCACTCACCCAGAGGCATCCTGTTCTTGCTCAGCTTGCACCATGTTTCTGAGGCTGGCATCTGCGAGGGCCTGGGTGAAGTGAGTGTATGGGGCCATGAAGCAGTAATGGTAGAGGCCAGGCCTGACACTGGTTGAGCCAAGCCGGAGGGCCTTGCCCTGGGACCGGCAGGGGTGAGATGAAGCCCCCTCATACTGAGATGCAAGATTGGTCCCAAACAACGCCTTTAACAGCTGTAAGCACAGAGTACACGGTGAAGACAAGAACTTGGGAATGTTATGTTTGAACCTGTGACATTTCAATTTATTCATTTTAGCAGCTGCTTTTATCCAGCAGAAGAGTTAACCGTATCTAACCTGCTGAACACACACAGTGGCCATAGTGGGTTCCCGAGAGAAACATGACTTGAGGTAACCCAGGATCTCTTCAACACACTAGAGAGAAAAAAAACAGGGTAAGAGTTTGTTACTGATGTTAATTTTGCTTCAGTTACTGGCAAGAATTAGACTTTGATGACATACTTTGCCAATATCATACAGGGTGGCCAACTCAAGCATCTGTGAAAGGACATCAAGCGCCGACCTCAGGAAACTACCAAACTTCTCATTGGTGCTGTGAAGGTCTAACGTGACCTTGGGAAAAAAAAAAAGAACGATTTTAAGCAAGATGAATCCAGAAGGAATGGGCATTTTATTCATCTTATCCACCTGAATTGAAAACTGTTACTGAGATATTAAAAAAAACAATATATTTAGAAACGTATCTATTACGATATCTTATTTTGCTTTCCTTAACTAGCCACTAAAAATGTAACAAAAGTGGCTGGTCATAAATGTGATAATGTTTTTGGAGGTCACTTATGCCGCCCAAGGTGGAATTTATTTAATTAAAAAAGAAAACCTGTAACAACAGTAACATTGCAAAATATTATTTAACTTAGGATTTATTACTGTAATTGCAAAGCTGACTTTACAGCATCATTACTTCAGGTTTTAGTGTCACATGATCAAAATTTTCTGATACCACATTTTGATAAAGGTTGTGCTGCTTAGCATTAGATTTTTTTAGGATTATTTGATTAATATAAATTTTAAAAGAGCAACATTTATTTGAAGTAGATTCCATAATATTATGAATGTCTTTACTGTCACTTTTAATCAATTTAATTTTAATCAATTATATTTATAATAGTCAAACCAAAACACTTGACTACAAACTGACCTTGTAGTTAGCATGTGTAGCTCTCAGTGCATCATAAAGCTTCAGATAAGGAGGGAGATGATAAAAGCTGCCCAGAGTGGTGGATTTGTTAATTGCTGGTGTCGCTGTGCTGTCCGCTGCTCTGCCTGTATAAAAAAACAGTACAAAATTGCTGTAAATATTTATTTAAAGGTGACTTATTTTCCTTGCTTAGTAACAGTAGAATTATTCTTATGTATGGTCAATGGGTGGCAGTGCAACTACCTGTGTTGGCTTCTCCTTTCTTTGGGCTCATGGGGGTGTTGCTGGGCTCCGTCATCTCCTTCTCTTTACCCTTCCGTCTGATTGGACTGAGAGAAGGAGTGTTGCCCAATGAGGGTAAAGTGGCCTGGAAGGAAAGATTAACAGAAATGAATATTACTGATGTGATAGCATTATGGTAATCAGGATCTATTGAATGCTTTCTTTACCTTGACCGCAGGGCCTGGGGGTGTGTCATCCAGCACATGGGCGCAGATGTTGAGGATCTTCAGCAAGTGAGTGAACAGCTGCTCCACCATAACAACTAGAGACCGGTCGTTAAGGGCAGGCCACGCCTCCTCCACCTTTGAGGGGGCGGGGTTAGACTCCTCCTCTCCTGCCCATGGACTCTTCATGCACTTCGGTGCAACGGCTACAAAAGTAGAAAACATTTTAAATACGAATGAGCCTAAAAAAAATAAATGAATTAATTTATAACTAGCTCCAGATTACATATTACTGTAGTGATGTTCCAATAACCTATGCATACTTTTATTCTTACTACTTTCATTTAACAAATTACACATTTACTGTTCTGAGTCAACAAAGACCCCCAACAGACAAGGGTTTATGGGGTCAATAAGCTCTAAATAACCTAAAATCCTTCTTAATTTAAATATAAACTAGTTTAATGTTACTTGTTGAGGGAAGATAAAAACAATTCTCACAATGACAGCAAAGGTGTGATTAATCTAATCTAAATAAGTACCAGCGAGAAGGTTTCCAGCCAGTAGGAGAGCCGACTGATGGGCAGAGAGATCAAGAGGGAACCAGGCAGAGGAGATGAGGGACAAAACCATACTGGCCACACCGACTGTAAGAGACCGGCGCACGTCGTCACTTCCACCAGACTGAGAGAGACTACAGAAGAAGAGAACATTACTACTGAAACAGACAGATAAAACATTGCACTGTCACTGGTAATGGAGATTTGCTTTTTATATTCTTTTATCCTAACAATATGATTAAAACATCAAATACACTAAAGCAGGTTATATTCTTGGGCCAAAAGGAACACTACTGATGTAATGTTCAGATTTTTCCCAAAAAGTGTGTACCTGAATGAGCGTCCTCGGCTGCGGTACTGGCTGGAGCGGTTGAGATGAAAAACAGAGGAGCTCACAAAGCCACAATGCCAGCCTGTGCTCCAAGTGCACACTGGGAAGGTGCTGGACAAAAGGCACAGAGCCTCACAACAGCCAAACTAGACAGATAACATTAAATGTAGAGATTAGATCTGGGATTCAAATAAGAGCAGCTGTTTGTTATTTCTGAAGCAAGCAAAATAAAAGTGTTATCAACCACACAAAAGCCCACTAAGTTTTATTTATTTCTTTATTTTTTATGATTTGCTTTATTATGGTGCTTAAAAGAAGAAAAAAAATTGTAAGGTATAACTTATAAGCCAAAAAGTCAATAATGTCAGTGTTTCCCACACATAGGCGAATCTGTGGCGGTGCGCCACAGATTAAATTCCGACTGCCACAGACTCATCACCGACCAAAAAAAAATCTATACCGACCGTCACATATTGCATTTCGTTATTCTTTTGTATGCTATTTAAAACACGCAGCGAATTCGTTCAACTGCATACCCTTTCACTGCTCTCTCTTCATCTCTCTGTCACTCACCCGTCTCTCCCTCTCTCTCTCTCACACACAGCCCCTCCCCTCCGCTCCGTGCACACCACATCTGCCCGCTGCCACCAGCTCCCGCATCTCTCACACGCGAGCGCATATAGTCACTTATTAGTGTACGTTAAGTTTGATGTATGCTGATTTTATCAGACGATGTCGCAATAATCTATTTATATATTTACTATTTACACTTGTTATGTATGACTACTGAAAATATAATGTGAACAGCTTTATTGGACATTCAGTTGTATTACAGTATGCGACAGAATCTAAACGCAAACTGACGCAATGACGTCACTTACGTATGCTAATTAATGTGACGTCACCTGCCGCCACAAGTCTCTCAAAATCCTGTGGGAAACACTGAATGTTATGCTTCTGTGAGCTCTTGCTATTTGTAGACGCTCCAATAAAAGCAATATTTAATAAGAATTTATCTCAGAAGGTTAAGGCACTCACAGTCAGGGCTCTGGAAGTGGAGGAGTTGAGGGCGTGGGAGATGGCAGTGATGACCCGAGACAGGTTGTTCTCCACGGTAACATCCGGGGGACTCTGACCCAGATTGTAGCCACGGTATGTTCTGCAAATCATATAAACAATTCGATTTAAGCCAAGTACACAACCATTCAAAACTTTGCGGTCAGTAAGATTTTATAAGAAGTCTCTTATGCTCACAAAGGCTGTGAATAGGGATGGGTACTGAAACTCTGTGCTTAATCGCTATCGGTGCTAAATTATAAAAGATCGAAGTATCAATGCTATTGGTACTGCAGAAAAAAAATACAATTCCTATTTATTGCTAAATAAATGTCCGCTAAATGCGGACATTTGCCTGCCCTTGTTATTGCCAATCTCACGCGCGAAATGTCCTTCTGTTCCACACACTCTCCTCAGTACACAGAGCTCACGCACCCAAAACACCAAAGCTCCGTTTAATAGAGTGACGATGGCGGAGAGAACCGAACGATCTAAAGCAGTGGTTTTCAACTGGTTTGGCCTTGGGACCCACAGTGTCCCATGGTCATCAAGCCGTGACCCACTATATATATGTAGTAAACAAATATATGTAAGAACAAAGCAAATTTAACATCTAGAAAACATTTAGAATCATTTACGCTAGCAGGCTTCCAAAATAACGGCATAAACATCACATAAGGTCGCTCTAAATTAGTATGTTATAATAATGTTAATAATTTAATAAACACACATTTTGGTTACATTAAAAATAGTCTTAAATATTTAGAGTACTTTTTT
>JAUCNO010000001.1:1936101-1947757 GCA_032353835.1 Enteromius viviparus | reverse complement strand
TACATCTGGCAAATGTAGAGTTTAGCGGGAATTTCCCATACCATATTTGTCCGGATACAGCTCTTTTCATGCAGTGTAACCGTCCTCACTTCAGGAGCCGCTTACAGAGGGAGGGCTCTGTCACAAGCCGTACCTCTGTGGCGCAAACCGTACGGCACCAGCGGGAACCATCTCCTAAATATTAGTTCCGCCCAGACTGCTTTGACCCATGTACCCGGAACCATTATCGGTTTCAGGTGTTCCTCATTTATAGCGCTATAAATACTGCCCCAGTTGCCTAAACTCGTTTACTTACCCTTTCTGGTGATCTTTTCGTGTTTGACCTTGATTGTTTACTCATTCTTGATTTCTGCTGCCTGCCCCCAAACTCTGACTTTGATTTGAATTATCTCTGAAAGCCGTGTTGTTGTTGTTTGACTCTGCCTGTCTGTTACGAAATAAAGCCTTGCAAATGGATCCTACTGATTCAGACTCTTTATCACAATTCTATCATAGTAGCTCAAAATTGAGTGGTCTTGTTAATCAATTAAATGTGTTCTCTATTTGTATTTGATTGTTGCCACAGTTTATGGAAAAGGAGAGCAGCTTTCAAGAAATGTGTGTTAGCAATTGGGAAAAGTATTGTCTCGCCACTGAGAGCAGTCGTCAGCGCAGCACAGCTAAATAGTTCTGCGTTCAGATGCACGCAATAATCTTGCCGCAATGTCCCAGCAAAGGTAATTATCATGAATGTGTCGAGGGAAAACCATAGGAAGACATTTGAATCATTTGCTCATGAACAAGTGTTTCTGAGTTGATCACAGATTAATTTTCGAATCCTCCATCTCCGCATAGACGCACCTTAAAATAGAGTAGTCATCTTTACCAATTATTTCATTTAATGAATGAGTTCTTGTTATTGATTTTTTTTTCCGTTAAGTGGTAATTTAATGCTTTCTGTAGATATATTTATCATGTCTTTTTCACTCAGTTTCGGTTCTTTTTGTGAAACGCTCCTGTATAAGTCGAGAAGGTATAACGCGCTTATTTTATGAAATCACGTTTACTGTAAGTGCACACAAATAAAAGTAGACCCTATACAGTTCTGGATGGTTTTACTACCTTTACTAGAGAAAATTAAGGCGAAGGCTATAAAATCCAAGGACTGGCCCGTGCCTCTATGTCCTGCAGAACGTGCTTTATAGCATAACTCTCTGCACAAACCATCATGACAAAAATTTATTCTTTTAGTGTTTAATGTTTAAACATTGTTATATGTTTGAACTGTTTTAGCATGCCTATCTTATTTTTTTAAGGCAAGTCGTGAGGATTTAAGAAGGAAAAATTGATCAGTCAACTTTTATGATCAGCTCACTGTCTGCCACTCGGTACTTTAAAAAACACAAACTTATGTTTAATGAAGAAAAAAATTATAAATTAGCTTAATAAAAAACTCTACAAAATATAATCATTTTGCCATTACACTCAAAATCTAACTATTTTAATAGCTGAAACAGCAGTATAAGAAGTTTTGGTAGAAGGGGAAAAAGACGGGCTTGGGCTGGTAATTCTGATAAGCTGTTGGACAAGGGCTGGGCTCGGTCTTGGGCCTAAATTTGAGGCCCTTGTAGGGCTCTATTGACAACAGACTAGCTAAATTAGCTAAATGAGGTCTAGCAACTGAGAACTTTGTTTAGTCAATGGGTTTTTATTTTTAGGTGTTCTTGTGTGTTTTTTTTGTTTTGTTTTTAGTGATCAGAAACCTGCTCCACAGATGAATTCAGAGGACATTCACTCAATGTCTCTTCAAACTGTTTACCAACATCAGATGATCACTGATATTCTCTGGTAGAACAAGCTCCCTGAATACTGATACTGAATACTGATGGTGATTATTTTTTCTTGAATTCATGGAAAGAAGCAGCAAACACTCAAATATCAGGTATTTACAGGCTTCACTTGTTTTCGGGATTAACTTGAAGTCTGTTCACATCTCTGTAGTTAGATCAGCGTGCTCAATAATGTGTCTTTGACCTCCAGTATGTATATTTTAATTATACTGTGTTGTAAATAAAAAACAAATAATTTTTAAAAACAGTTTTTTTTTCAACCTCCTTACATTCTTTCTTACCTGCCTTACCTTTCACTGTCACTAATGGGCGATTAGGGGAGGGGTCTTTGTCTCTTCAGGTGAGAATCAACCCCTCTCACTCCCCCGCATACAGGCTTTCAGCTACAAAACATGTCTTTTAAAATTTAAAACACTATGTTGTTTTCTGTGTATAAGTAATTGAAATGATTTTTACATCATTCTGAGGTATATATTCTAGCCTACAAGACTCAAAAGTCTTATTCAGGACTATTCAGGGGTACGTTTCCCAAAAGCATTGTTAGCTAACTTTCATCGTTAGTTCCATTGAACTCTATTGGTAGTGACACTAAGTTTTATTTTCCCAAAACTTACTAACCACACATAATATTTTTTTCTAAAAAAATGCAAATATGTACATCCATCTTGGTCACATATTATTGTAGCACAGTTTGTGCTGATACAAAAACCATTAAATGTTGGTCAATAGTATGTTATAAGTAGCGGGAAGAAACACAAATATCAGAGCATGTCCAAACATCTCAACGTCCCCAAAATCACCTCAGAACCCAGAGGGTTAAAGCCTCTACTTCTGCTACTGCTCTGATTTTGCAGAGTAAGACATGATCCTGAATCAACATCTTTTTATTAATCCTGGAGCAAGATTACTGTCCAAAAATAATCAATTAATCCCAATCCCTACCCTTAAACCTACCCCTACCCCAAATGTATTCCTAAAATCAGTGAGAAATGACAGCTGATTAACAAGGGTGTAAATTATAAGCCTAAAACAGATATTTCAAGAACAATTATTCCTCAAATCTGATTAGCTGATTGGAATGTTGTTCCAGGAACATATTATACTTTGTGAAATCACGCTCACCTTCTGGTACAACATGCTACTTCTACTTCTGCTACTTATATTTGTTTGATTTTCCTTTACACACATGGAAACTATGAAAGCTTATTTCTGCCATGGAATAGAATTCAGACTTTTTCTTAAAAATTGCAAATTTAAAGTACCTCACAATTCTGATCAAATCTAAATCGCATGACACGAATTTGTAAAACCAATAATAGTCTGAAATTGTGAGATAAGTTGAACACATTCAACATAAAATTGTAAAATGGATTTCAGTTGAAGATAAACTGAAGACTAAATGACAAAAAAACTATGGATTATTATATTGTCTATTTTTATGCAGGTAGAACTGAAACCTTTTTGTAATTAATTTGATAATTGTGACAGTCTATGTAATATGATTGACTTTATAAATAAAACTAGTGCTAAAGTTTTGACCGAATCACTCAATTTTGAATCAGGTTTCCTGAGTTAGTATATGCAGAAAAAGATACTCAGCATTTCAAAGCCGAAGGTTTGTGTTTATTTAACAAAATGTGGTTTTGGCCAGAATTGAACTATTTGGTTAATTGTGTGATGTTGGTGTGTTGTTGTGCTAAGAGTTTAGAAATTGTATTTTAAGTATTGGCAAACGCTTAAATAAAACTGTAAATAAGTAGTTTTGAGAATTTTATTTGTTGGTCTAAGACAGTGGTTCTCAACCCTGGTCCTTGCGCCCCCCTGCTCTGCGTATTTTGCATCTCTCACTTTCTTAACGCACCTGATTTTGCTAATCAGCTAATTAGAAGAGAGCTCCGTGCATGAGCTGTGTTCCCAATCGAAGGCCCTGCTGTTTTCTTCCATGAAGGCCTTGTTGCTGTGATGTGACCTGTTTGCATCGTCATTTGCTGTACTGAGCTTTTATTTCCCCATTTCTTGCTGCCCTAACTGACTTACCCTGGATTTGTGAGTACTAACATTCACATGCACTTGCTTTTTGTTTATGCTCAATTCTGAGTGAAGCGGCCATTACAGTTTTTAGGCCTCACCGCACACAAAGTGTTATTGAACAGGCCTGCAACGGGTTTTGGACATTTTGTCAGAGAGAATAATTGATTATTTGATTTCAATATAATCCAGAAAGGTTTTCTTTTGGGAAAGTGACGTTTTATTTGTTTGTAAGTTTTTTTCTCTTACCTGTTTTATATACTCATGTGATTTGTTTTATTTTTATTTCAAAGATACATTTATTCTTTATTTTTTATGGTAAATAAATACTTGTGAATATTTTTGCATCAAAAATAATCGTGGTGGTCATTATAGGAATAGTCAAGAGTATTACAAAAAATACATTTATAAAAGTAGCATACAAAACAAATAGTAATTACCAACAACGAACTCAGACCCAGTCTCATTGTCTTAAACCACTTTAGCTTTATTTTTTCCTAATTACATGGGAGCTGGGTTACACACCTATGGAGAGTCCCCATAAATCACAAAAACCAACGTGTGTGTGTGTGTGTGTGTGTGTGTGTTGTCCGTTGGGGATTTAAACCTACACCAACTCACAGAGTTTTTTTTTACATTTTCATTTTAATTTTTAGCTGCTACATGTCCCCGTAGAAGTATGGAAGGACTTCCCCCGTTTCGTAAGATACCACTTTAACTCATCATAGATACTTGCATGTGATTTATTAGGTTTAAAAGTATGTATGTCCAGTTTCTTTGCTTGTGTGACTGCAGTGGAAGGAGAGTATAGCAGAACAATACAACCTCCAGCTGCACAGCATGAAAGAGAAGGAACATCACAATCACATTCAGCACAAACAGAAGCCAGAGGGCAAAGGAGTAGAGAGAAAGGAGAGAGAAAATGCCATATTTTGTAATTAAATATATTCTTAATTACTAGGTTTGTTGTTATAAAGCATTTGTATACAATATATTTATTATTATTACTTAATTATCATATTTGGTCAGAGTTTTTCTCTACATTAGATGTTACAGAGTGATCAGGAATCTTTCTCATATTTTGAAATCTTGAAATAAAGTTGATCCAAGTGATTTTAGCTATGTTGCTAACTTAAATTGTTTTGGGGTTTTTTGCTCAGACTGTGTGCACTAGTGCTATTATTATAAAGCTAGTGTAAGAAAAATGATGAGGATGTAGAAGATCTTGATCAAGATGTTTATTACATTATAGCAGTGACAAAGAACATGTGGTACCTTGGGTTCAGCGGAGTGAGAATGAACCCAGAGCATCCTTTGTTCAAACCTTTTATACTGTTAAAGTTTACTACCCCTTATGTAAATGAAGTTGCTAATTTGTAGCAGCTGTGATCTGTATGTTAATCATGTTCTAACACCTCTATGTCTGAGATGGTTCTCAGTGTCCCACTCCTGCTTCCATTCTACAATCGGTGACCATCGGCTCATGGTGTAGTCATCCCAAATGGTCTTCAGTCAACATAACTATTGACTTACTGTATCTCTCCTCTATAATAATTAAGCCTTCTTGGTAGATGGGCATGATCAAACACATATTGTGGAGTGGAATCTGGGTCGAGGCAAACTATAGATTCTTACTCAATCCTTCCTTAAATCTGTGCTCTGTTGTTGGTCGAGTAACTATGCTCCTTGTGTATGATTTCTGTGCACATTATGGACATTTTTTGTGAAGATACCATTTCTCATTACTCTCAAAGTTTGATGGATGAACTGGATTTTCCTTGATTTATTAGTGAATTGAAATACCACATTCCATGTTTAAACAAAACGTAATATTAAATAATTATATTTATTTCTGAAATATGCAACATTTGAGCATATATTTAATCTTGCATGTTGGTGCATATGGCTTTTTAAAAACTAGTTAGCTGTTTAATACTGTACAGTATATATTACAAACGATTGAAAAATCTGTAGCATATTCCATATTCTTCCATTTGCATAATATTGCTATTTCCTGCTATACTTGAACTCAATGCACCCTGAGTTTTTTTTAGAGCATATCATTTGCACTGGAATGGTAATTGGCCATTTTTGTACCTCATTATTGTACCTCATTATTTTTACTATTTCAGTCCTTTTTGCACATTTTTGCTATTTATGAACTCACTGCACCTTTTATATTTATACACATTGCCATTTACACTATAATTCTCACCTGGCATTTAGACATCATTGTATTTAGCTTATCTCTTGCCATCTATACCTCATACCATATAACTGTATTTTATTGGATGTGTACTTGTACTTTGCCCAATTACTATTAAGGTGAATGTATTCTAGTCTAATCTAGTATTCCACAAATGAACCAAAAAATACAATATAAATATACAGTATTTCATTGACAGGTCCTCTCATTTGCTAACATATCAGTTAGCATTCACTCCATAGTAATCTGTCTGCATTATCGAGCTCCAGACGTAGGGTTAGAAGTAGCTATTTGAGTGTGAGTCATTCTTTCTCTTTCTGTCTGAAGGTGATCACCGTGATCTGCGTGGCGGTATGGGGTATTAACATCGGTCACTTCAGTGACCCAGTGCACGGAGGCAGCTGGCTGCGTGGAGCTGTGTACTACTTTAAGATCGCTGTGGCTCTGGCTGTAGCCGCCATCCCTGAGGGTACACTAATGATAACCTATTTTTTTCCTCTTTTATTCAAATCTCCTTTTTCTCAGAAATATTGTATGTTGGGATCCAGATGACTGGAAACTTTTCGATTAAAATTAAAAATGAAGAAATTTACCTTAACGCCAATTAATTACAGCAGAATTAATACAATTTTAAAAATATAAAAAAATAAAAATAATTTCTATGACTATATATATTTTTTTTACAATTATTTTTATATGTCAATATTTGTTTAGAATCATTTTTATCCAGTTTTAGTTATTTCAGTACATCAAGTTAACTAGAAGTTTTGCACTGTTAATGCTTATTTTTGTTCCAAGTAACAAAAGTTAGTTTTATGGTTTTAGCTACATTTAACTATAAAAACCCTGACACGGCATTAGCTTTAACTAGTATTCTAGTATTCAGAACTGGAAACACTTCATATTTGTTGTTCCACTAGAGGGCACTCCCCCTGACATTTATGTGTGTTACCCTGTCTTGTTTCAGCATTGTAATCTAAGGACTCCTATTGTGAAGTGTTTCCCCTGTTCTGCCTCTGCTCCCATTAGTTTCCATAGTGATTAATCAGCTCCGCCCCCTTGTTCACCTTTTGTCTTTGCCTTTATCTTGTTATTCTGTGTTTTCTTGTGTACCGACCCTTACCCTGCATTTTTGGTTTTGCCCCTTTGGTGATTGTACGCCCATCAACTGACCCTTATTACCGCTCTGGACTATTCTTGTGTCTCTGCCACACATGTTCGCCTCTGTTTGACCCAGCCTGTACGTCCTTGTTTGTAAATAAAGCCCTGCATGTGGATCCGCTTGCCCCCGTCTCCTTCGACACATCTGTGAAGAAGATCCTTTAATCAAATTTGCAACATGGTTATGTGAATGGTTAAGTTCAGATGCATTTTAAAAATAATTCTCGCAAACATGAACATCAGGTTTTACTTTCAGCTTAAGTGCTGCTTTTATCAAAGCAAAAGATTTTAAAGATAGCAAAAAAATAAATACATTTTTATTCATATTTATATACTGTTAAAATAACTTATATTGTACTATTTCATAGTAAATTAGAAAAAAGTGCAGAATAGAAATCCACTGTTATAAAGCTTCCTGAAAATGTAATTTCATATACATAAGAATACAGCATTTAAATCACGCATTGTTTACCGAAGCTTTATTTTCATAAAAAATGAAGCATTTCGAAAAATGTTGTTTAATATCTCATTGTAAAATATTGTAGTCCACTCCTCTTCCTTTTCTCTTACTCACCGATGTCTTTGTTCTTTCTTACAGGTCTTCCTGCTGTCATCACCACATGCCTGGCGCTTGGCACACGCCGCATGGCCCGCAAAAATGCTATAGTTCGCTCCCTTCCGTCTGTAGAGACGCTTGGATGTACCTCTGTCATCTGCTCCGACAAAACAGGCACTCTCACAACCAACCAGATGTCTGTCTGCAGGGTGAGAGACACTTATATACAGTGCAACAGTTTTACTCTAATACTTTCTAATAGTGTAAAATATTTCTAACAGCTGCGTTTTTGGATGTTATTATTCATTATAACTAGATTAATAACTAGGGATGGGACGATACACCTACCCCACGATTCGATACGATTCCGATACTTGGGTGCCGATACGATATGTATTGCGATTTTTTTTAAGAATTCCAATTCTACAAGTATTGCGATTCGATATTGTAATGTGTTGCGATTGTTTTTTTTCTCTCTAGACCATATGGAAAAATGTGAATAGTACACAATATATACACAAAAAAAAACATTTGAACATTTTGTCTGTTTTATTTCAGTTTATAACAAACTATATATGATAAATGATAAATTAAACAATTATATAAACATTTCATTTCAACTACGTTGTATTATTATATAACATAAGTATGGCTGTGCCTATATTCAGATGCGAATTATCATACGTATCTCGTCAGTAATGCCGGTTCTGTGATTAGAAATCTCATTGAGGTGTTCATTCACGCAGCCGCGTTTATTACACAGAGTTTTGGGTGCGTTGTCGATATGTTTCGCCTGCGACAATGAAGGCGATATTGCGTAACTTGTCCGTGAACTACGGCGCTGTGTAGTGAACGCGGCTGCATGAATGAACACGTGAATGAGTTTTAAGACTAATCAGAGAATCGGGTACTGAGGTTTGTTCTTGCTACATTAACGCCACTTTGCATGTTTCCAAACACTGTTGTTTCATTGCGTGGTTTGATATGTCAGCTTTTGGCTTAACAGGTGGCATAAGTTTGGAGGCTACCAATTTGATTAAACAAAGGCAGATGGCACTCCATAGTGACCAGAAATTTACACTTTACGTAAAACACACACTCTAACACATCAAAAATCTCCCAAGTGTACTTCAGCACTGGTATTCGCTTCATCATGAGCCATGACACAGCGGCACTTTTGAAAGGCTCTTCAAAACACCCCTCATAAATTCTCAGTCTTTCCTTCATCTTCATAAGGCAAAAAGAGCAGATGATATAGACGGCTCATGCAACGTCATGCCACATTCACTCACTCTTGACCTGTTATTCCAAAATCCCAGGAGAGAGGTGATGGGTTACAAGGATAACAGCGCTTACCTGCAGAGGCCAAGCTGCTGAGGGTCAAAAACAGGATGGTGGAGGGGTGTATGTGTGCCGTTAGCCACATGGCTGGAACGCTTTCCTGAAGCCAGACGTGGCAGAAAAAGTAGCAGCAGGATGTCTTCTTGAACGGTCCCCACTAGCTCTGTAGAACGAGAGAGAGAAAGAAGTCAGTCAGTGACCAATCACCAGGGTATTAGGGTCTTAATGTCACATCCTGTGGGCTTAGATGGGAAGAAACAGCAGGGCTCTGGTTGAGGTGGCGGTGCTTGTTAATCTCAACCCACTAATTAAGCCTCGAGTGAACGCTGGGAAAGAAGAGAACGAGAGATAGGTCATCTGACGACCTCAGCTGCAGGATCAAAATAGGCCGCTTTGCCATTTTTAAACATTTAAAAGAAGTAAATGAAATTTACTGTACTTCTGATATGATAAATACAGATTTGGTGAGCATAAAAGCCTTCCTTTTAAAAAAATTACATCTTATATTATTCAGAATCATCCTAATAAACACTTGAACTTGAACTAAGTTGCATCCTGGTCACACGCTTGTACATTTAATAACTGAAACATGTCTAAGCAAATGAAAAAGTAGGCTAATGCATGAAGAATTCACCTTTAAGTGATTTAAACGACACAATGAAACAAATGCTGCAGTGAAGATAAGAGTCAGATTAGACACGTTAATACCGTTAACAGATGACAGTTAATTAACGACCACAACTGAACTTGAGAGAATAAGTGGCCAATCAGAGTTCACCGGAGGGTGGGCTAAAGCCAACATATGCCACACCAGAAGAGTTTAAATACAGCGTGCTTTATCCACAGGAAGTTTCACTTAGTCCACTACCTGACAAAACGGCGCAATAATAAACATGCCATCTATTTGCATCAAGACAGATATTGAGTCACTAAATAAAAACCTTTCAAACAATTCTACACTGGCATTCAAACATTTGTGTCTGCTCAGGGCCTCTGAAATGTCACACTGGACTCGATTCAGTTTGTTTAATTACATTTTGACAAAATAAACTTTTTGAAGAGGGAAACTGAAAAGTTTTCCATGCCCACCGTCCCGTGTTTTGGAAGTAAAGAATGGTGATTGTAGGTCCAAACGTCAGCAAAACTGATCTCAGCAGCGATCTTAAAAGCTATTTCCTATTGTTTTCAGACAGTTTAATACTATAAATCCATAAAAAGGTTCATGTTTCTAAGAATTTACACTTCAGAGTCCCAACTCCAGTTTGGGACTGTTACATAAGTCAACTTAACAATGCTGCCTCTCTGATGTTTTTTTCATTTTATTACGAAAGTAGCAGATTTTCAGAGGCATAGGCTACATCACCCACCCACACATACATACATAACATACGCATACATGTCACACAGTGTGCGTAGATACATGTACACATGCAGTCCAATAACACTCGTTATCCGGTCTAAACAGCATTTTTCTAAACAGGTTTGTCACGCTAGGTTACTGAGGCACTTTACTAATGGGTTTAGCAGTTACATTCAGCACAAGCAGCCACCCGTGCAGCAACGGGTGAGGAACAGTCCCTTAACCCACCGCACGCAACCCCAGGGCAATGTGGAGAATCGATATGTGTAAAACTACAAAGTAGTATAAAGGAACACAGTAGCACAGGTGGAATGAAACCTCAAATGTCAATCAGAACATTTATCAGTGGTTAAAAACAACCACATAACAAACTGGGGGGGTGTCCCCAAGAGAGGAGTAACAAAAGCCGCAACTTCATCAGCATCTGAAACTACCTTTAGATTTCCCTCTCTAGTTTCTTTCTTTCTCCTATCTTACTGCCTTTTTCTCATTTGCTCTGAGTAAGGTGAGGAGAGTATGCGGTCTCTCTCTCTCTCTCTCTCTGCAAACAGCTGCAGGAACAAAGAGCCATTCACGCACGGGCAGCTGCTTAGGCTGGGAAGTCATTTTGGAGAATCTCAACAAATATTGCACTTCCAGCATTGGGGCCCCCGAGCCAGTGCCCTCTGCTTTTGATTTGGTGTCCCTCCTCCCTTGGCATTCTCACACCAAGAGCAGAGGCATTTTGGAGTGCTCAGATTTAAGAGGATGTTATTAAGGGTAAACCAAATCAATACAAAACAAATAAAAGTTCTGAGGGTTTTTTCTTCTGATACCTGAAGCCTGTTTTATAAAACAAGTAAACAAATAAGCCAGGTTTATTTCAGTTAGTCTGACTCATTTTCAGCTGCTTTGGTCCAACATATGTCAGACTAAACGAAATATGCCTGGCTTATTTTGTAAACTTGTTTTATAAAACAGGCACCTGGTTGAGACAAAACAGAATAAAATAAAATAAACAACAATGAAATAATAAATAAAAACATTAAAACAGAAAAAAAATATTCAAAATAAAAGTGTTTAAAAAATGTTGGTATAGTTAAATAAAAAGAAATAAAAAAAATAAAATAATAAAATAAAATAAAATAAAATAAAATAAAATAAAATAAAATAAAATAAAATAAAATAAAATAAAA
>JAUCNO010000001.1:1921652-1936001 GCA_032353835.1 Enteromius viviparus | reverse complement strand
CCGCCTCGTTTATAAGTGAGTGCTAAAATAAAGCAATGTATTTAATATGAATTAATATCGATTCTGGTGTAAAAAAATCGATTTTAAAATCGTAAATAAAAAAATCGCGATAGTTAGGTGAATTGATTTTTTGTCCCATCCCTATTAATAACATGGAATGATGCTTGAAAATCAGACGTACTAATCGTGTGTTTATGCATGTATGGCTGTGCACGTGTGTTCGCAGATGTTTATTGTGGACAGCGTCACAGGTGAGAGGTGTTTACTGAACGAATTTACAGTAACTGGATCTACTTACGCCCCTGAAGGAGATGTGTGAGTTTCTTTCGCATCTAACTACACTCACAGGAATATCTTTTGAACTAACCTGTGGTTTGCCTAAACATCACTGTGAAGTTTTTATCTCTTCCTAATCAATCGCTTTTTTTCACTTTACCCATTATTTTTTCTATGAAGAATTCTGTGTTTGCAGTCCTCTTTCAAACCTTCCTATCCTCTTTTTGTCTCTGTTTCAGGTATAAGGATGGTGTAATGGTACGCTGCAGTCTGTATGAAGGGTTGGTGGAAATGGCCTCTATCTGTGCCCTGTGTAATGACTCTTCGCTGGATTACAACGAGGTGTGTGTCCACATCTACATGTTCTCTCTGTGCTGATGAAGATGTAGAGACTTAATTTTCTCTGTATTTCCTCTCAGAGTAAGGGCGTGTTTGAGAAAGTGGGAGAAGCGACTGAGACGGCTCTCTGTTGTCTGGTGGAGAAGATGAATGTGTTTGACACAGACCTGAGAGGCCTCTCACCTGCTGAAAGAGCCACTGCCTGCTGTTCAGTGAGTCTTCATATAGTAATATGTTTTGTGCATACACAGAATCCACACTGGATGATGTGGTGTATTACATGTAAAAACTATTTTAAGATTATTTATATATATTATATATATATATATATTAAACTTTACATTATGTTACCTTAACTAATATGTACTTGCATCATATTGTATTGATAAACACTTTTGCTGTTGTGTTTAAGGGTGGGTTAATTTGTAAGGGGCAAGTCAACAGTGTACATATAAATGTAATTACAGAAATTAATTACAGATGTAATTACACAATAAGTGTTTTGTTCCAAATTATTAATTTAAGTATAAGTACATAGTAGTTAAGGTCACCTAATAAAAAGTGGGGCCATATATTATGTATTTTTTTATTTATTTACACAAATACATATATAAATATTATTTATAATAATATTTAATAATATATTTATATAATATATTATATTTATAATAATATTTAATAATAAAATGTATAATTAATAAATAATAATACAACTATAAACGTTTAGATATATTATTAGTATTTTTATTGATGAATGATTTCATTATATGCTATTTGTAAGCTACAGATTTCATCACATTTTAAATGTACTTTAAAACATTCTCTTTTCTATATGGTTTATTTCTAAAGAATGCATGTTTTTGCATGATATATTTCTTACAAAAACATTTTTATGTATGTAAAACTTCACCCTGAAGGAACTGAAAACACAACACCTGATTACTTTTATTGCAAAGAAAACTGCAAAAAGTTTGCAAATTCTACATGGATCTAAAACATTGGTTTATTTGGTGGCTTTTTTTGAACTGCTGCTTGTCACTGATGATAGCGAGTTAAAGAAATCTAGAATGTATTTCCTCCATCACTTCTCTTTCACACACATGCTTCTTTTCTCAGGTCATAAAGCAGTTAATGAGAAAAGAGCTGACTCTGGAGTTTTCTCGAGACAGGAAGTCCATGTCTGTTTTCTGCTCTCCAAACAAACTCACTCGCTCTGCTTTAGGTGCCAAGATGTTTGTCAAGGTCTGTTTTTCATCTTTCTTTAAAGCTTTCTCTTTTTCCATTCCTTTGATTTTGCATTGTTGTTGGAGGATCACTGCATATAACTGTAAATATATCTTTATACAACATAGATTAATACAAAATCAGCCTATTTGAGCAACGACAAAAAAATTGGACATTCTGCAGCCAACATTTAAAATGTCTTTGTGCCTTTTAAAGTAGCACATCAGCTCAAAATTGTCTCAAAATTGTAAACAAAGGATTATTTGATGAATACTTAAAAAAGTTTGGTTCTCGCATTGTGAAAAGTATCATTGCCCATCTACAATTCTACATGCATTTTATCTCTTGATGTTATTTATGGTTTTTAATTCCTATTACAATTATCAATTAATTCAACTTTGTCTTCACCTTCCTCACAATTTCGCCCGCATTTGGCCTTTTAATCCTGACTTCATAGGGGGCACCAGAGAGTGTGCTGGAGCGGTGCCGCTGGATACGGGTAGGAGGTGGTGCACGTGTACCGCTGACCTCTGACCTAAGAGAGCAGCTTTTAAGCACTGTAAGAGAGTGGGGCTCGGGACGTGATACACTTCGCTGCCTTGCCATGGCAACTAGAGATTCACCCCCTGACCCTCGTACCCTGAACTTGGAGAACTCTGCAGCCTTCACAGAATATGAGGTGAGCAAGTTTGTGTGATAAATAATCAAAAATCATGAAAATTTGTTTAGGACAAATGAATGAAATAAACATGAATTAAAATAAATGAATGTATATTTGAGTGCTTTTAACACTTTTTTTTTTGCTCTCTCAGTCGGACTTGACATTCGTAGGCTGTGTGGGGATGTTAGATCCACCCAGAAAGGAGGTGCTGAATGCAGTGCGTATGTGCAGACAGGCTGGTATACGGGTCATTATGATCACAGGTGGGATAAACGCACACATAGAAGTGACTGTAAAGGGATAGTTCACCCAAAAATGAAAATTCATTATTTACCTACCTTCATGTCATTCCAAACCCACAAGAGTTTAACTTTATTTTGGAGTTGGCCCCATCTCACCTTGTGAACCTTTCACAATCAAGCTCCCCCTTTGCTCTCTCTCACTTTGCTTTGAGTTTGAGTTACCTAGCCCTTTCTAAGGAGGGATAGAAACCTTCAGTTGTCATTAAAAATATATCTTGTGTTTTGAAGATTAACCAAAGTCTTATGCGCAGGGTTGCCAGGTTTTCTCAGCAAAACCCGACCAATTGCTTCTCAAAACTTTTCACCTGGATTTCCGGTAAAAATTGCATTCTGGTTGGATTTTTGGTAGGTTTACCCTGATAATGTAGCATTTCAGGGGCTAAACATTATTGATGTCGCTTCATCTCGCAGACAAGAAACACATCCCATACAAAGAGCGGTAAAGTAGCCCAATTTTATGGGAAAACTGCAGACTTGGCAAAACTGCTTATGGGTTTGGGACAATGTTACATCAGTGTTGGGGGAAACGCATTACAAGCAGTGCTAGTTATGTAATTTAATTACCTTTGTTCAGCTAACTCATAGATTCATGTATTATTTAAGTACATTGTTTTCCCATTAATTTACTGACACTATTCTCCAGTTCCCATGCAGAGGCACTTCCTTCATCCTGAGGCTTATTAATTTCACTTTTGGTTATATTTAATTTTGCCTAAACAAACCCAGCCCACAAGACAAAAGTAACTCAAAAGCAATGAAATGCTTTTCTAAAATTTTCTAACTAAAGTAAGTAACAAAGTTACTTTTTTAAGGAGTAACACAATATTGTAATACTTTTAAAAGTAACGTTCCCCAACACTGCAGGAGGGTGAATAAATGATGACAGTTGTGGTTGAACTAACCCTTTATATCTCAGTGACAAATATAATTCTGTTATATAATTGTGCTTGGGCAGGGTAAACACAAACATGCATGTGAATGTCAATCTAAGGTCTTTTTGCTTGGTTTGTGTAGGTGACAATAAGGGCACTGCCCTGTCTATCTGTCGTCGAGTGGGCATCATTACTGAACAGGAGGAAGAGGAGGCTGAAGGTGGGCCGTATGGCAGCGGCCTCACAGGACGTGAATTTGATGAGCTGCCTCCCCACCTGCAGCGTCAGGCCTGCCGAACCGCCCGCTGTTTCGCCCGCGTCGAGCCAACGCACAAGAGCCGCATTGTAGAATATCTGCAAAGCCTCAGCGATATCACAGCGATGGTAAGTGTTACTAGACACATGAGAGAGCAGAAGTGCAAAAAACTTCAATTAATGAAAACTCACACTTTCTGTCCAGACGGGTGATGGTGTGAATGATGCCCCAGCTTTGAAGAAGGCTGAGATTGGCATTGCTATGGGCTCAGGCACGGCTGTGGCGAAATCTGCTTCAGAGATGATCTTGGCAGACGATAACTTTTCAACTATCGTAGCTGCAGTGGAGGAGGGCCGAGCCATTTACAACAACATGAAACAGTTCATTCGTTACCTCATTTCTTCTAACATTGGAGAGGTAGTCTGGTATGTACAGGCAAAAAACACTGGTCACACTAAACTTTGTGCAAGCAAAAGTTCTCCAAAAGCTGGAATGTGACGTCACACTCTGTGGCATCTTTTAGAAAACATATGTAGAAAGCTATAAAAACGCCTCCAAAATATGTATAAAGGAAATCTTTCACCCTCACATGAAATTACATGTAATCATAATGCATCTAATTTTTTTCCACATATTCCCAATTGTACAGATTTGCATTAAAATGACTGGATTTCTTCTGCAAATGTAGCATTTCAAACTATGTTTTTTTTTCTTTGTCTCAGTATTTTCCTCACCGCTGCTTTGGGAATGCCTGAGGCTCTAATCCCAGTCCAGTTGCTTTGGGTCAATCTGGTGACTGATGGATTCCCAGCTACTGCTCTCGGCTTCAACCCCCCTGACCTGGACATCATGTCTAGACCCCCACGCTCCCCTAGAGAACCACTCATTTCGGGTTGGCTCTTCTGCAGATACCTCATCATCGGCTGTGAGTCACTTACACACATCACGTTATTCAGGGGCCGTTAACACAACAACATTTTCAGCCAAAAATGGGAAATTTTTTATACGTTTTGCCTGTTACATGAACCTTTTTAAAAACACCTGTTGTGTTAAAGTAGCCTAAGATGAAAACCTTTCATTGCTTCATATAGGATAATTTTCTTGATCAGGTTAGATCAGATTCAGTGCAGTCATTTTTTTTTTATTTACCTTATGATGTAGAAAAAAACCCTCGTCTTGGTTTTCGTGCAGTGCATGATTTTTATTAGAGATGCTCCTATCAGGATTTTTGCCACCGATACCAAGTACCGATTTTTTGTCATGGTGATTGGCCGATACCAATGCCGATTCTGATGCTTCAAGTTTATATAACTGATATGTAAGCTCTCTGATCACCATTAATTTTTTTTTTCAGATAAAGTAATACTATAAATGCTGCCTGTTATATTTTTACAGTAATGTATCTAATGTAACTATTGTTTTAACAGAGTACTAAATAATCATATATCAATAATCACTAAATAATCACATCAATACGCTAGAGCTCCAAATGTCTGTAGTTAAACTCACCGCGGTAAAATTTTCGTGAAGTAGACTGTTTATGTGGCTGTAGACGTTTTGATACAACTCTGGAAGGGCAACATCAGTAAAATATTTGCGCCGCGGCAGTTTATATCGTGGTTCAAGATGTGCAATTAGGCGTTTAAATCCAATGTCTTCTGTGACTGACAGAGGCTGGTGGTCAATGCAGATAAATTCCATTATCTTCGCGGTTATTTCCTTAGCTTTCCTGCTGTCTGGTGTGTACAGTTCGTGTTTTTTCAGAACGTTTGTAATGGATGGCTGAGTGAGAGTCGCATTATTAGTTACCGTTGCCTTTTTTGCAGTTGCCAGTTTTTCGTATTCGCCATACGACTCGCGGTGGCTAGTTCTTAAGTGCCGAATGAGGTTCGTTGTATTAAACGTTTTGGACAGTGCGCCTCCACGTGAGATTTCTTTGGAACATAAACGGCAAATGGCGAATTTTCCATTGTTTCTCGAAACGTCAAAAAAATTCCACACCGGCGATGACATGACTGCGGCGCCAAAACATTTACGTCCCAACTCATTGTGTACGTCCTCACGCATTGACGTCATCAATTGTGATCGGCTCCTAAGATCGGCCAAGTTTAACGAGTACCGATCGAGTCATAAAATGTGGTTATCGGCCGATACCGATCTTCGGCCGATCGATCGTAGCATCCTCTAATTTTTATGTATGACATTCCTTGTTACAGAGATGAACATGCTCTTAAATTTGAACAGTTATGCCAGACCAGCAGTGCAAATGTGATATACGTACATGTGAAATGTCCCATGCATTTTGTCCCATGTATCTAACAAACAGCTTTGTGTGAGGTGTGCAGCAGTGATTAGATTCGGTCTAAGCCATCTGGACCATTCTAATCCAAATATAATTAGTGATCACACCTATATTTGTGTCATCTTTCACAGTTATTTTGTTCAAAAACTCAAAACCTTACTAGGCAACATGTAAAAAATCAAGAAAAGGTCAATGAAATGTTAGCAAAAGGTGATTTATTGTTGAAATGCTCAACATTTAAGAGGTGGCATGTTGTTCCAAACCCATTAGTCCTTCATTTATCTTCAGAACAAATCCAAGTGAACTCACTCTGAATATGTTGCATTGCCATCTCTTTCTCTCTCTGTTTTGTAGGTTATGTAGGGGCAGCAACAGTTGGAGCTGCTGCCTGGTGGTTCATGGCAGCTCATGATGGACCAAAGCTTACTTTCTACCAACTGGTAAAAAAAAAAAAGTTTACTGCAGTGTAAAAGAGCACGTTTAAGATGCGTGTCTTGTTTTGCCTTCAACCAGAAGGTTTTCATTTTTGTTGATACTGTATTATAATGAATACATTTTCATTTTCTGTTGGTTCTATAGTCTCACTATCTGCAGTGCAGTGAAGGTCATGCTGAGTTTGCAGGAGTGCAGTGCTCAGTGTTCGAATCTCCATACCCCATGACTATGGCACTGTCTGTGCTGGTCACTATAGAGATGTGCAATGCCCTCAACAGGTATGTGATTTTTAAAAAACCCTGTAATGACAGAAAATCACTGCTGAATGTGGAGAATAGCACACGTCACATAAATACAATTTTGACTTTTTAGAATTGCACTATAGTGCTTGTTATTATTTGTTTACAGTATATTGTACAGCAGTGTGTTGTATATATAATACATACTCTATCGTTTTCTGATTTTGAGTTGGTTATGCTCACCAAGACTGCACTTATTTGATACACCAAAATGAGTAATATGGTAAAGTACTATTACAGTTTAAAATAGATATTGTCTATTTGAATATATTTTAAAATGTCATTTAAAAGCATATTTTTCTGCATCATTACGCCAGTCAGCAGTGTCACATGATCCTTCAGAAAAATCATTCTGAATCATGTGCTGATTCACTGCTCAAGAAACATTTATTACATATTACATTAGCAATGTTGAAAATATTTTTGTGGAAACCATGATACATTTTTTAGGATTATTTAATTAATAGACAAGAATTTACTGGGAATTTAAAGGCTTAAATTTTTTCAAACAAACAGGTCATTTACCCTAAATTTTTAAACGGTAGTGTAAAAACATTTATTTTGAAACAATATGTTTGAACAGTGGTCATATCTGATCACGTATCTATATCTGTTTCAGTTTGTCAGAAAATCAATCTCTACTCAAAATGCCACCATGGTCAAACCCCTGGCTGGTGGGAGCCATCTGCCTCTCCATGGCGCTACACTTCCTCATCTTATATGTGGACCCTCTTCCTGTAAGTATACATCAGTGTGCTTGAGAATTTGGAAAGATAATGCAGCCAGTTTTATAAAAAATGTTTGGAGATAATGAGGACTGTGTGTTTTTACTAGCTACGACTTGTGCATGCCTGTCTGTCATAAACCACAATAAAAGTAGTGGCCTAATCAATCAGGAAATGATGGATTTGCTCTTAATTTTACTGATGATGAAAGGCATTAAAAACCGTAATTGTAAAATACTATTCTCTCAATTAAAGCTGAGTTATTACTCCAGTGTTCAGCATCACATTATCCTTAACAAATCATTTTAATATGCTAAATAGTTGTTCAGGATTTTTAAACAAATACAAAGAACAGCATTTATTTGAAATAGAAGTGTTGGTAACAATTTAAGATCTTTTACTATCACTTTAGTATAATTTAAGGCAATCCCTCTGGATTAAAGTTTGGCTCTCTCCCAAATGGCTCCCTAAACCCTTGCAGACTTCCTCTGACTCTGCATTTTGATTACATAACGCTTGTCGGGTAGAAGTCTGCTACGAGATCGCCCCAGTGTGGGCTCGACAGAAGTGCCTACCGAGGGAGCATAACGACCACTTAGTGTCAATTGTCCCATCTCTAATTTAAGGATCTTCGTTGTTTTCACAAGTAATTCCGTGACAGAATACTGATGCCAAAATCAGATCCAGCAGTTGGGCAATGTTTCCCTGTTTTCTTTTTGGTGGGACTTCATTGTGCCTGTATCAGAAACGAAGGTTGAGAAGGAGGAGGGCAGCAAAGTCGACTCCGGAGGTCACAAATGGTGGTGGTGGTCCTGCTCAAGGGCCCGCTCAAGTTTATGAGTTAATTCCTGAGCTCATTTCAGTCCAAGAGTCCATTCCTGAGCCTACTCCAGTTCCTCCCAAGCTGGCAGCTTCTGCCACAGAACCTCCTGAGGCAGCGACATCCACTTCAGCTCTCTGGGTGGTGTTGCCTACTCCTTTCAGTCTGTCCTGTAACGGTCAAGGAGACTGCCTGTCCTGTTTCAGCCATAAATTAAGTTACTAACCTTCTGTGCTCTTAGTTCTGCCTGAAGTGGTCATTAGCTCCATGCTGGAGGTCATTGGCTCTGCCCTGGTGGGCTCCCGCTCTGCCGGCCCTGCCTTGATCTCCTGCCCTGCCAGCCCTGCCTTTGTTCCATGATCTACCTCTGGACCCCGGCCCTTTTCAACCTCACACACCTTCCCCTGATCCACCTTTATTCCCCCTCCCTCCTGAACTTCTTTGAGACGTGGTGAAGCATCTGGAATCCACTCTATCTTCAGGACAGCTACCTGAGTAGATTAGATCTTTAATGTTTTCCATGGGTAATTCTGTCACACATCCTTGCTGAACAAAAGTCTATTTTTTTAGATTGCTCTTGCTAACCCCTTTTAAACGTTTGCCCTATGTGCCAGTCCAAAAACCTTTATCCTCAGAAACCAAGTGGTGACTTAATTTGAGTAAATTTACCCATAGAAAAACTTACTGGCACCTTTAATTGCCTGGTGTTCTGTGGAAGAAGGTCAGTCAGAGGGTTTGGCATGATCTGAGAATGAGTAAATGATGACAGAACATTCAATTTTAAGTGATCTGTTCCAGTAAGCAGTATGCCTGTTACTGTTCGTCTCTTTAGGTCATATTTCAGATCCGGCCGTTATCTTGGCCCCAGTGGGTGACTGTTCTCAAGATGTCTCTGCCTGTTATTTTGATGGATGAAGCCCTGAAGTTCTTGGCCAGAAACTACATTGAGCCTGGCAACGATCTGCAGCTGGAGGAGGATGAAAACGCTGGCAGTGGAGTGATTGGCAAGCTGCGACAAGCATTTAGGGGTGTGTCCTGGTCATTTGTTCTTATCTCTGGCCCATTGCTGGTGTGGATCTTCAGCCTGGACTCAGACATTACTAACATCTTCTGGGATTAGAAATGAGGAGTATGTGTGTGAGTGTGTTAGTGTGAGTATGTCTGAGTCAGAGAGAGAGAGGCAGGAAGAAAAAAAGCAGTGCAACGATCCAATGTAAAACGAATTTGGTGTCCAGTGTGAAAACAGAGAGGTATGAAAGAAATCTAAAGCAAGACCAGGACAATCACAAATAAAGGAATGCTGGGACATGCTAGGGACAGATAGAGGAAGGGAAATTAAAATTGAATACTTCTAAAATGACAAGTTTTGTGGTCCTGACCACCTTTTTCAGCTAATCTATGTCACTGGTTTTGCATCGTTCTTCAGATTTTTAAAAATTATTATTTGTATTATTTATTTTTTAAAAACACTTTAAAATTTTTGTTTTACAAAATACATTTTTAAAGGTTATGTGTGTCATTTCTGTATTACTAGCGACACCAAATGCCTTATGCTTGTTTAAGGAGCCTGACCAGGTGAGATATAACATTGTTACCTCATCCATTAGAATGAATAGTGGGACTTCAATTTTCACTTGCCAATGAAAACCAGTGGAAATGTTTGGTACCGCTATTGGCACAGAAATGACACACTTCCCTTTTAAGTAATGTAACACCCCAAAAATACTGAATGAATGATTTAATCATTTTTTCATTTATAATGAAGTCTAATTTTGTTAGGCCCTAAAACATTTTAATTAAATGTTACTTTTAAGTCAAAGCAAGTTCAAAAAGTTAATTCTTCGAGATGAGTGTTGGGAATAATACCAAGTTCTATTAGTTCAGTTTGATGTCACATCATTGCTATGGATAAAACACACTTTTTTGTGGCAGAAATACAGTATTCTTATATTTTCTGCCATTTTCTATTTATTTTTATTTTTTTAATCAGGTCACACTATCAAGCTTTTCTATTTTGTTGTGACATTTAATTAAATTTCATCAGATTCCCACAGTCATGTGACATTTCAACATTTCAGCATCTCACCCAGAACACTTCCTTCTAACTGTAACTATTTCGAAAAACTGTCACTCTCATGCCTACTATTCAGCAATGCATCAAATTTGAAACTATGAAATACAATTGACATTCTTCAAACGGTGTGGCTTAGGATCTTGTATTCGGGTATGCCAGCTAAACTGTGCTTCATGAAAACTCCTTAAACAAGTCACGACGCATGCGGTTACATTTCTCATTCCCTTTTTTTTGTGGGGCTGAGGGGTTGGAAGTCCCATGCTCACATTGAATCATCACTTTCAAAATGAAGAGGGGATTTTCAGAAATATTTTCAAGGTGATTGCTTAAGTTGCTGTGCCTCTGTGATGGGAAAAGTAGTTTTGCCTGCCTTTTCTCTTTTAAAAGGACATGTTTATAAAGACATCACTATCAGGTGTCAAATCATTATATTCTGGTCATCAGGCGGATGCTGAAAACTTTTGGCAATAGTATCTGCCCAAAAAACTGTTTTCTAGAGTTCCAGGATTGGTTGATGATTACTTGTGGTTAAGAATAGAGGAAAGCGTGGAGTGATTATTTAAGCTGAATTCCATTCAAATTTGTCAAGTTCCAGGGGAAAAAAAGGGACAGGTTTATGTTCATCATCAGTTTATTTCATGTCACGTTTCCCTCATCCATCTCTGAGTTGTACTGTTTGTTTGTTTGTTTTTTTCATTGAAAGCCATTCTATAAAAAGGAGCTTTATAAAAGAGTAACAACTCTGTTATTTCTATTTCTGTCGTTTAGATTCTATTTATGTCCTATTTCTTGAAAAAAAAAAACACATTTTGAATTTTGTAGTATTTTGTTATTCATACAGTTGATACCATAACTGTCATTTCAACGCTGTTTCATTAACAGGGAAATGGAAACTGCATCATGAAATGGAAAATAAACTCTTGATTTGAACTTCATTTGCTGTGTATTTTTTATGCATTTTTAAACATGTTGAAACACATCAGATAAATGCTACTGTAAATATGAAAAAGGCATTCTTTTTTCAAAAAATCTTTATTGAAAAAAATATATTACAATGGGGAAAAAAATAGGAAACGTCAGATGCCCAAACAAGGTCTAAAACATGTATAAAAATATATATTTAATAAAAAAACACACACACATTAAATGATAAATAAATATAAATAAATGTAAAAATGTTAGATATTCTCAGTACTTTTTAGACAATTAAGGACACACGGGTTGCATTGCATGTAATAGCGGAAACGTCAGATGCCCAAACAAGGTCTAAAACATATATATATATATATATATATATATGTATATAAAACAAACATTAAATGATAAATAAAAGGAAGGAGTAAGACAATTAAAGACACACGTGTTGCATTGTATGTAAACAAGCCCCAACGACCTGATCCACAAACGCTTTCGTTTTGTCCCACATAGAGAGTTGTTGAATTTCCGAGGGACATGAAGGATTTGATAAAGTGCATGTGTTTTCTTCATCTGAGCATCTGAGCATCTGCAAATACAAAGAAAGCTTGTCACTCATCTAGTGCAATTTGTGTAAAATGTACTGCATCCATCTATAACACTTCATTACCTGCAAGTTATCAATTAGGCCTTGAATTTCATTCTTGATTTTAGTGTCATTATTCTGGAATGTCACCTCGCAGTTATAATAATCAACAAGTTTCTGTAAAACTACACATTTTGCCTGAAAACAGAATAAATACATATCTTATCAGGTACAGTACAGGGGCTAAGCATTTCCCCAAAAAACTGTGGAAAGTAAAATGTCAACCAGTAACTTACTGCTCCACTGTTGTTTTCTGAAGAGATAGTACTGCTTGGAGTAGGTGTGAACTAAATATGCAAATGGAATAAGCATTAGACAACCAACCAATAACAGATTCATATTTATGACACAAACACACTTACATTTTCATTGATTAACATTTCCATAATCCTTTCAGCCTGCAGCCTTATATTTTTGCAGGTTTCTAGACTCCTTTTATCCAAAGTGTGGTTTCCATGTGGTGCTAATCTACCAGATCTCACGTACAGCATCAGGAGAAGGACAAAAACCATGGCACGCACTGTAAAACAAAACATATCAAAAAAGTCATGTAGAGTCAAAGCAAAACAGTCATGTACTGTACTTCAGTCATGAACTCAGTCTTATAAATACTTACTTGTTTCTTCTTTGTTGGTTGGCGTCTAAGATCTTCGCAAGCAGGGTTTTAGAGTTTGGTACTGTAGGTCTTCCTATGTTCCACAATTTCTCAAAGTGTTCCAGAAAGTCCATCTTATATATCTAGAAGTCCTGTCCCCTTTTACCGTAACCTTCCAGCAGTGGTCTCAAATGTACTAAAGTCATCACCCGACGTGTACGTGAATGTTTTGTGGGTGAGCATGACGATCAATTGGACATGTCTCAGCGTTATTATTATTTCTTTAGAATTTCTAAACCTTCCGGTTATGATCACTGCTTGTCACTTCCTCCAGGGAAGACTTTAGTAATGATGTAATATGGGATCTTATTCCAAGAACCTTTACCCACTAAAGTTGGACATGCAACTGCTCCAACAGGTTAGTCAATGAGCATCTGGAAGGTGAGTCAACCTTGAGAAAAATCTTGCTGCTGATTCTTCCCAATAAAATGTATTTCTAAAATATTGTAGGTATTGTATTGTATTGTATAATCCCTCCTAATAAGGTTACATGATTGGAAATATGCAATATCGTTATAAAACCATTTAATTTGTGATGTGTAGTGTAATATTACAATTAGGCTTATCTATAATCATTATAAACGTGACATTATAATTAATGTCATATATATTATATAATCTCACAAATTGTACAATAAAACAATGATTTATACATTATATAGTTTTATAGTAAAAATTAGGCAAAGAAGAAGAAGTAGGCAAACACCTTTTCCCCAAACAAATAAAACTTCCAGACATGGTCTATAATACATGTTCTATTTAATTATACTTAACTATACTATAATTATACAGACGTTTTAGCGTAGCCAATACAGAGATCTGGTAAGCAGACTTTTCAACCCTAACCCTTAACACTAGATGCATAACAAACATTTAAAAATCAAATCATTGTTTTAATTCAAATTTTGTCCCTTGTATTAAACACTAACCAGCTAAAAAAAAAAAATCAAATGTGACTAAGTTCGTCTTTCTTTCTTTTTTCCCTGGAAAAGATATCAATCATTAGTTGCGTCACATCGATGGAGCCCCAATAGGCTACATATTTAGCATTAGCAACGGGGTTTCAGACTCTGCCTCATGCATGATTTATGGCTCTTTGACGGGATCCGGATCTTTGCGTTCCGTTCAAAAGAACGGCTCTTTTGGCTCTTTTAAAGTATTTCGTCAGTTTAAAGAAGCCAGCTTGGGGGCATCTCAGTTTATCCTGAAATAATAACTGGGAGGAATGATGAGGTGAGATTTGTATTCAAATAACGTAATTAAAAAGAAATCAAAAAGGGTTTGTATTACTTATACAAATAGTCGACTATATTTTTAATACGAATCTAAATGGACATATTTCAAATAATGTTTTTGCTAAGATGGCCAGTCAATTTGAGAAAACAATTGTTTTGTATACTATATAAAGATGTAGTTTTGCGTTTTGATTACGCAATGACGTCATCATGCAAAATATTATGATAATAAGAACCGTATGGGTTACTTCCGTAACCCAGGTTCCCTTAGACATGGAACGAGTACTGCGTCTGATAAGACGCTATGGGAAAA
>JAUCNO010000001.1:1899019-1914953 GCA_032353835.1 Enteromius viviparus | reverse complement strand
CAATGGAAAATTTTAAATACATCCGTTGTTATATATTCATATGTAGATGTTATAAATTGTCTTACTAACGTTTGAATCTTAGTCACGTGGTACTATATCGTTTCGCGGAAGGATAAAAATGTTCATTTAGAACAAATATGCCAATAAAATGTTTCAAATTCATATTCATGTCCAGTTATTTTCCTTATGGGTCAAGTAGCCGTATAATAAGCGGGATAATGCAAAGGCAGTCGCTAGTTATCGTGAAATAAGCCCCTTCAGCTTGATACAAGATCACACTGTCGAGGCTTAGTTCTGCGATAACTACCGGCTGCCTCTACATTATCCCTCAGTTGACAGGTTAGATTGTTACCTGTTATCTTTTGTTGTTTCCTTCAGTCCCTCCGAGCCTCCAAAAAGGGACAGAAAGATCCAGAAGCTCACCAATGCCATCAGAGCGTTCATCTTCACTAACACTCTGCTAGTCGTCTTTGGCATTATCTCCCTCATAGACAATCTACCCATACAGGTTAGACATCATTTCACAAATGTACTTGTTTATTCAGAAATACCGCAAAATGTTATTAAGCTATTTAATAACATTTGAATTAGATAATGTTTATATATAAATTAACATTAACTACTAATTGACAACTAAATGACATTGACAACTAATTTAATTCCATTTACCATAAATTACTTTTCACTCACATAATTGTATCACATTTATATATATCTTTGCAATCATATACAATAAAACCATATGCAACTTTTCACTCATGGATCATTTTAATTGAACTGAATTGAATTTATATATACATGCTTTTGCATTCATGATCATACATAAAGTAAAACTGAATTAAATAAGAAACTGCCCCTTTTGTGTTATTGCTAATTAATTATTAATAATTAAGTATTAAATATTATATGTATTTTTGTCCTTTCTGTTTCAGGTGGTGTCATTTGTTCTTCACACTGCAGTTCGAGGTTTTATTCACTCCTGCTGTGGTGGGCTCTACGCTGCTGTGTGAGTTTCACTTCTCAAAATCCATGTTTTTGGGCAGTTTAAGGCTAAAATATCCTAAACACAGCACACAAACTAGCCCAAAACTGTATAACCTGTGTTATTTTAAAATCGCTGGCAGACTATTATAGTTTATTTATATAATGAATCGATTTATTTTAATATTTTTGGAAAAAAAAAATCTTTTGTTTTTATTAGTAGTAGTTTTTATTGAATTTTAGTTTCTGTTATTCTAGTACTTTTAACAGAAATGACACCTAGGTGAACTAAAATAAGTTTTTATTTTATATTTTTATAAATATTTTTAGTTTTTAGTTTAATTTTCTACAGGTTTTAGTTTTAGTTAACTAAACTACATAACTATTACAACTGGCTCAGTAAGCTGCATATACGTAATATTTGCTGTTTATGTTATCCTAAAAATGGTTTATTTGTATGTTTAGCTACCCAACCAATCACTTCGGCACTCTGACGGGCTTGCAGTCCATGATCAGTGCTGTGTTTGCCCTCCTGCAACAACCACTCTTCATATGGATGTTGGGGCCACTGAAGGGTGATCCTTACTGGGTGAGACAAACAAATTGTTTGTGTAATATAATATACCATTCATGTGCCTGTATTTAAACAGTAGTTTCACTGAATCAAGATTCTGGACAAAGTACCAAAAATGTTGCTTTTTAAATCAACAGATCAATTTGGGCCTGCTTGTGTTCTCATTGGTTGGATTCCTGCTGCCGGGGTACCTCTTCTATCACCGGAGACAGATTATGAAGGAGAAGGCAGCACTTGATAGTCTGTCAATGAGCCACTCAGTGCAAGAGAGCAACAGCCTCAACCAAACAAACGATTCAGCAAAATATCAATCAAACGGGAATGTCTGAGGTGGAATTATACACCTAATTTACCAGTTCATGGCACTTCAGAAACTGATTTATTGGACTTCATGTTCAGTCACTGTAGAGTCTTGACAAATGTAAGACAGTGTTCAAAATCTAACAAATGTGCGGTTTAAAGTGGGCAGGATCTATTTTTAAATCTTTTATTATCAATCAGAAAAACATTGTGCCTTCACTTACAGTATATAGTTTGCAGTGTTCTTCAATTATTATTGCATGGACACTTTGAAAAGTCTGTTAAAATGGTAGCAGAACCAGAAGGTCTTATATATGATCAAAAAACATCTAAACGTCCTTCTGTGAAGCAAATCCTTCCTTGTCACTTTTGTTAGTCAGTACGAATCAAAATTTGCTCCATTTATTCTAAGAAAATCAGTGTTATTGTGCACAATTTTTCAGTGCATTTTCTATCATATACAAGTATTTTGTTCATAATCTATAATCAAAACTTGATCTAACTTGCTGAGATCCCATAAAAAGGGAATGTGACCTTTAGTCTTCATGTCTCGATCAAAAAGCTGAAAATTTTAAAATAGTAGCTCACAAATGACTGTGAACTTGTATTATGCCATGTTATAGTCTTCGTTATGTATGTGCAGGACACAGACATATTCAAATTCACAAGTATGCATAATCCAAAAACTAAATAATACTTGAGTTTTACAGAATGTATAGAATATAATGTATTTCTAACAGGTCAAACTTAACCTCCTTAAGACTCAGGAAAATGAGGCAGGGCTTCATGTGATGCTCACTTCACCTTGACATGGATCATGTTATTATTAAACGTTCAGTTTTAAGTATTTTTTGCCATCCCTCTTTCACTAAACTTAACAGAAATGCAGCTTTATATGAAAACGGTAAATAAATGCAGATGAGTGTTTTTATTGCAGAGGCCAGTTTTGCACTACGTTTTTTGTTTCGAAAGTGACGATCTGTACGTAACTGTAATCATGTCATCAGTTTCAATGATTCTACTGATTGTTCAACATAATGGTGCTCACGACTGTATATATGCCTGAAATAAAAATCAAATCAAATAAATCCAATATTTTCTCACAAATCAGCCCATTTCTCAGCTGATTGTTTTATTGGTAAAAAAAAAACAGTTTTTAAAAAGATGAAAAATTCATCATCATAATCATAAATAGACATAGAGGCACTTACAAATATAACAGATGTGACGTTTACCAGGTGTTCTTGAACATTACATGATATACTCTCACACATATATATACACACACATCTGAGTCACTGTAACATTAAATCTGTGACGTCCCAGAAAAGGCCCAGTTGTCCAGCTTGTGCTTCTCTCGTTCCTCTGGTTTTTATCTCAGACTGCTGCTGCTGGGCTGAGCTCCAGTCATGCCTGGGTGATCAGGGCTATGGCGATTCTGAACATGGACAAATAACAATATTCTGTTTATCAGAGATATCCGGTGTGCTGTTTATAACAATGTAATTACTAATGTATTAATGCACGAACAAATCAAAAACAGACCCCACTGTTAGAAGATTTACGGTATGAAATTAATGCTTTTATGTACCAAGGATGCATTAAATGTATCAAAAGTGACCATAAAGGCATTTATAATTTTACTTAATATTTGATTTTCTGATTTTGCTGTTCTTTTGAACATTCTATTAGTCAGAGAATAACGATTTTCAAACAAATATTACCCAGAACCTGTTTTATAAAATTGACAATAATAAAAAAAATTTCTTGAGCAGCAAATCAGTAGATTATAATGATTTCTGAAGAATCATGTGAGACTAAAGACTGAAGTAGTCCAGCTTTGCCATTTATATATTTTGCCATATATTACATTTTAAAACATATTCAAATACATACTTCACATTGTAACATTTCTTTCTGTTTCACAACATTACAAAATAAATTCTGCCTTGGTGAGCAGAAGACCCCAACGTTGCTGAACAGTAGTGTATTAAATAAGGTCACTTGTAATCAATAATGTCATATGAAGACCATAATAACTCCAAATAACCTTTTTCTTCTTCTTGTCTTTCTTCTTTTTCTTTCTGTCCGGGTCATCGTCCTTCTTTTTCTTTTTCTTCTTATGGTCTGAATCTGACGGAGTTTCTGTGGTAAAGATTTAAGATTGATTGTTAATATTTGAGAAAACAGGCATTTGTTTATTTGTGTTTAACTGTCACCTGGCGGTAAGGGATCCTGAGGCCGATGGTGTTTATGCTTGTGATTTTTCTTCTTCTTCGGTGGTTGAATGTGCATCAGTCTGTACTGCTCTGGTAGCTTTGTCAGGACAGAGAGAGTCACATAAAGCACGCATGCAAAACAACAATAAAGGCATAACCATTCACTAACAACTCTGTCTAAGAAAGACATCCGAATACTGTCAAAACAGAGAAAGCATTTAAGGGGGTCCTTCTTTAGCCTCTCTCTCCCTCACACACACACACACACACACACACACTTACAGGGCCAGTATGTAGCCTGAAGCCAGTGAGCATGGCCCCAGTGAGAGGACTGAACGAGTTGTTGCAAACTGGTGGCTTTTCAATGAGAGATCGCAGAGAGCTGTTGTCCTGAATGCCTGGGCTGTCGATCATACCTGAAATACAGAAAACACTATGTAGTTTCAATAAAGGCAGTGCTGTTTATTTTGACTAGTCAATGGCTACCGTCAACTGTTTGGTTACCAACATATCTTCTTTTGTGTTTACATGACAAAGAAACAAGTGGAGGGCGGTGAAAGGTAAAAGTATGCATACACACCAGGAAGCTCAGGAAGGAAGTTGCCGAGTTTTTCCTTCACCTTCTTTCCGCAGAACTTGTTATAAGCGTGCTCCAGGTTGTAGTGCGTTATGAGATTAGTGTGTCCTGTCAGCTCATTCTCCACTGTGACAAAGACATGAGAGTAACAGGTTCATAAAAGTGACAAAAACAGCTCGACAATATCATGGTAATACCAGTTTAACATCTTTTTGACTCCAAGGCTAATTGGTTTCATTTGTTTTTCATAATGTTTTGTTTCATAATAGATCTAACAATAATTAAAATTAAATAAAAGTTTTAAAAGCAAAATGTTATTCAGGAATCCCACTATTTTTAACCAATATATAGCTAGCAGATTTATGTGCAAGCATATATTCATTATACAAATTGGCAATCAATCATTAGTTGTTTTTTTATATACATTTATTAAATTACATGACATGACACACATTTGTTGTTGTTTATCTTGTTTTAAAGCTTGATTCGTCTCAAAGGCCCTCTTGGAAGTTTGCTGAGGCCCTCTAGTGGCCAAAGCTCCCTGGTTAAAATCTACAGAATAAAATACAACTAGTATTTTTATGTAAAAATAAAAAAATTAATAAGTGATAAGTAATTTCCTTTTCATTTTATTATGTCTTTTAAATAACAGTGATGCTGTACTATTGTTGCCAGGGTAATCTTAAGGATCTTACATGACATGGCCTAACATGACATATATTGTATGGTATGGTACTATGGTAGACATGGAAAAGTACCGTGGTTATTTGGACAGTACCGTGGTATTCTTTGAAGTGCAATGCAAATACACGGGCATGGTTACATGCTATACGCTCTAGTATGACCCTGACACTAACACAGCACTTTATTATATATTATTACGGAGAAATTAATAATATCCTCAATATTAAAAGTCACAAAGAGGTGCTCACTGGGCAGTTCTCGCAGCAGGTAAAACGGCTCGTTCATCGCGGCGGGTTTTCTGATCGGACCCCCTTCATCCACCATCTGATGCTGGAAAGACATCGGGCCCATGTTTTGGGGTACCTGAGGTTTCCCAGATCCAAAGCCAAGCGCAGAGGGCCCTGCTGGACCCTGTGAATCAGGCTGACCATACAGAGAGGAGAAGATTTCTGTCATGATGGCAAAATTACGCCACGATGATATTATTGCCTGGACGTTTGTCTTGGCTTGACGCGGTGTGTTGACAATTACTTCCGGTTATTCGAGAAAATGTACCGTAATTTATCAAGTACGTGATCTTATTGTACTCAGTTTCTAAACTGCACCAAATAGACTCATATAATGCGCTCTAAAAATGCGTTATACTGTATAATACCTAACATAATATGCATAAATATTTTTAAAAGATGATATAAATTTTTAACGTTTGTGTCTGTGACGCATGTCAAAATCGTCGCTGGGAGTTTATTTATTACGGTAAAGGAAAAAAGCGATATACTTCCTCTCGTCCTTCCCTTTATGTGACATTACGACCAATAAGCGACGTCGTTTCATGAACGTGGCCAATCAATGGGCGCGCTTTTAAGAAGAGGGCGGAGTTTTTCTTCGTCCGCAGTGACCTCTGTCCCTTTAAATCGTTTAATTCATTTGCCGACAAATATTGTCTCGCATTGGTAGCTGCATTGATGCGGTGTCTGCTGTCTCGGATCACTCGTTTTCTAGAAATATAAAAAAGGCAGAATGGCTTTGTTAACACCTCTCTTCGCGTTTCTGTATCATTTGCCGCAGGTTTACAAATGGCTACTAAAGCCATACTACATCGCATCGTTATTTATGTCTATCGCGTTCCTGCTTATCCGCAAAACGCCTGGGATCTGCGAACATCTTTCGACGCAGCGCGAGGATGGCAATTCCTGCGATTTTGACTGGGTATGTATAAAGCAGACATTCGGGTTTAAAACATGATGAATGATAACGGATATAGCTAACCTGCTTTGTAACGAGGGGACTGGGCAGTGGCCTGCAGAATTTGGGGGTCGCTATTTAGCTGCCAAGAAAACCCAAATCATTGAAAGTCTAGTATACCGTGCATTAAACAATGCACGTTGAAATAAGATACTTCAAAACGTGTCCCACGTGTGGTTCATCTGTATCATTCACTGTTGTGAATTTTGTTTATATTGCATAAAAATATGGCACACAGTGGGGTCCAAATCCATGAACAATACAGTAAAAAAAGACTGTAAAATCTGGGCATTTTGAGTAATTTGAAACAATAAAATTGAAAGCATTTTTGAACTGTACTATACAATTTATAATGTATTTATAATCTTATATGCTCTATCTATCTATATATAACATTATGTTTATAAAGTATTACTATATTATTTGTTTTATATTATTAATTGTCTTTACTATGCACCAACATTTCAATTAATGTCAGCTTTTGATAATTTTTTTTTCAGAGAGAGGTGGAGATACTGATGTTTTTAAGTGCTATAGTCATGATGAAGAACAGAAGAGCAAGTAAGGCTTTCTCACTCTTAAAAAAAACACCTTTCCATCGTTGCACAATTACTTAGTTTCTCTATAGCCTTTTTTTTTGACATTCAAACGTCAGCAAATAATCTCTTAACCATACTGGATCTGATGTCAGTGATGAATGTGAAGGTTTTGTTTATACACTAAACATTCGGACACCTGTCTTTGTGCTCTCACTAACGGTTGTCGTTGTGTTTGCTGTTAAATCAGTTTTCTTTGTCATTGGTTGTTTCTGTTACTCTCTCTTCCCCCTCCTCCAGCCCTGCTGTTCAACTCGACCCCTTTGAGTATGCATTTTCTTATCACATTCACACAGTATTAAAGTAATAGTTTTTGTTTCATCTTCGCTCCCCAGTTACCATCGAGCAGCACGTGGGCAACATCATCCTCTTTTCTAAAGTGGCCAATGTCATCCTGTTCTTTAGACTGGACATACGTTTGGGGCTACTCTATTTGACTTTGTGTATTGGTCAGTATTTTTAAAATTAATTATATAAATATATATATAATATAAATTATTAGGCAAAAGTTGTACAGCTTTATTGTCGTAAGTAAATCTACAACAAACCCTATATGAAATAAAATATGAAAAACTACAAATTGGACTAAAATGAATGAAATTTATAATTAAAATCATTGATACACTGATATAGTATTAAAATGATAATATTCTGTAATTATTGATTCAGTTTTCCTGATGACCTGCAAACCTCCGCTCTACATGGGCCCTGAATACATCAAGTACTTCAGTGATAAAACCATTGATGTGAGTATGAGATCATGTCATCACATGTACTTCAATCAAGAGCTGCTGGTTTTCAAAACAGATTTGCACAGTATTGTAACAATATGAATGAGAATGACACTTTATTCTGACATAGAGCATCAAAGGAAACTTGTTTGAGTATGCTTGGTTTATTAATTACAGGAATTCATAGGCCATAAATGGTTATTACCACTGCAGCCTTATATTCTTTCTAAATAAGCCGTTTTTAAATTTCAGCCACATTCATGGTTAAACTTTAACTTTAGCAGCCTGAGGGGAAGGTAGAGTCGGAATTAAGCTTGAAACTGTTCAGTTTAGGCTCGCTTTCTTTTGATTTTAGGATGAGTTGGAGAAGGATAACCGAGTGACCTGGATCGTGGAGTTTTTTGCGAACTGGTCACCAGAGTGTCAGTCTTTCGCCTCCGTCTATGCTGATCTGTCCTTGAAGTAAGAACATGTACTTTTATTCAGAAAAGACACATTCAGCTTATCAGAAGGGACCCTAAAACATGATAAAAATTCTATTTCAAATAAACGCTCACTTCTTGTGAACTTTCTATTCATCAAAGAATTTTAAGAAATTTCAAGAAATTGTATATTTTTTTAAGCCATAAGCACACACCTGTTTTCAAAAAGGATATTAATACAATATGTTTCTTGATCAACAAGAAGCACTCAACCTGAATATTTTAAGAGTGTTAAGTTCCTTTCGGTGAGGGCAAACTTGTGATAAACTTTTTATTTAAAAAAAGTTACTAGTATAGAAAAATTTTTTTTTTTACTATTTTTAAAATGTAGGTATGATCAAGTTGTTTTTACAAGGTGTCTTTTAGATCGTACAAAACTTACACACTGATATTTGTGACCCTGGAGCATAAAACCACTCATAAGTAGCACTTAGTAGCCAACAATACAAGTAAGGGTAAAAATTATTGATTTTTGTTTTTGTCAAAAATCGTTAGGATATTAAATGAAGATTATTTGCCAAGAAGATATTTAGTAGATGTAAATGCATCAAAGCTAATTCAATAATGAATATGCATTGATAAGAACTCGATTTGGACAACCTCAAAGACGTTTTTCTTAATTATTAGATTTTTTTTTTTTTGCACCTTTTTAATTCCAGATTTTCAAATAGTTTTATCTAAGGTAAAATATTCTCTTATACATCAGCGGAAAGCTTATCGATTCAGATGTATAAATCTCAATTTCAGAAAATCAAGATTTTGTAGGCCAGGGTCACATTTATTGAAAGGTGAAGAATCACCATCATGTCTTACTCTCTGAACAAAAATGATTGTGAAGCATTTTTCATTTAATGGAAATAGCCAACGGTTTTATTCAGAGGCGTTTAACTTCTAGTAACCTAACTCTCTTACTCAGGTACAATTGTGCCGGGCTGAAATTTGGCAAAGTGGACATTGGTCGTTACAGTGAAGTGTCTAAAAAGTAAGTAGCTTTGCTGTGTCTCTGTTTCTGTGAGGCATTTGTAACCGGCTTTGACAAAGTGCAATGCTTGCTTTTTTTTTTTTTTCCCCTTCTCAGATACAGGGTCAGCACCTCTCCTCTCTCAAAGCAGCTGCCCTCTCTGGTGCTCTTCCAGGGAGGAAAGGAAGTTATGAGGCGCCCTCAGGTGGACAAAAAGGGACGGGCAGTGTCTTGGACCTTCACAGAGGTGAGGCTTAATCCTCCGTAAAAGACCTTCAAAGTGGAAAATCGTTTCAGAGACGTCCTCCTATTCTCTGTGTGTGTTTCTGTACTACACAGATAAATGTTTTTCCTTTTGTTTCCAGGAAAACATCATCCGAGAGTTTAACCTCAACGAGTTGTACCAGAAGTCCAAGAAGCTTGGTAAGACCAAAGGAGAGAAGTTCGAGAGGCCCAACGAATCTGTGTTCTCCCCCGTGCCTGAAGAGGAGGAACCGGAGGCCGAGACCATCACCGCGATGGACACAGAGAGCAAGAAGGACAAATAGAAAGCGCATGCTGCTGAAGAGAGCTGTGAATCAGTATGGGACTGGAGCTGAATGTGCTAATGTTCAGTATGCAGAGATCGAGAGTTTGTACGAAGTTATAAACGCAACGATTGTGTTATGATTTCTTTTTGTATAACGTATTAATTAAGTGCAAAATCAGTCCAATAATATAGTAAATCCTTATATTAATATCTATTTAAATGTCATAATCATTGAAATACTGGACACAGATGTCCAAACAACTGTTATTTGGGACATTGATGTCAGCTGTTTTAATTGAAACATCGGACATCTGCCTCTGATATGGTGATTAGTAAGGGGTTATTTTGTGTTGCGTATGCATCTCATTGGGGAAAACACTTTATATCATTTGTTTTTCTGTTGTATTGTTAATCCTCCCATTGCATTGTCACTCCAAACGTTTTTATTTTCTAGTTTTTTTTACTATTTTTCCAAGATGTTGCTTGGTTGTGTGATGGTACTGACTACTAGACTGAATGCAGGGGTCCAAAAAGAGTGGGTCTTTATGCCAACAATTCATATTTTGAACATTTACTATCTCTGAGCAAGATAATCTTTAAAATTCAGTTGTTACCTTTGACACTTAGACCCAGTTACACATTTCATTTCAGAGAGAATGCACTGCTGTAAAAGTCTTACTTTGTTTTGTATAATAAGCTTGTTTTTCAATTTTCTTTGTGCTAAAGGATTATTTAACATTTTTATTTTGAACTGACAGGCACAGGAAGAAAGCTGCAGGCAGTCTTCACATTTTAACCTTTTGCAGTCTTTACTTTCACCGTTGGACGCTTTTATTGTCAGTTTGTTCATGTGAAAACTCGTCATCAATTTTCCCACAAAAAAAGCAATATTGTTTTAGTTCCGTATCGAGTAAACTAGCCTCGATTTTTTACTAATCTTTAATGAATTGATGTCTGAAAGATGACTAAGTGCTTAGAGTGGTTGTGAACGGAAGGTTTTTTGGCCATTTCAATAAACATTTGGTTCTTCACATCCTGTTTTGTTCAGCTTGTGCTCCAAATTTAGACGTAACAGAATAAATAAAAAGCTGATGTTTGATAAATTGTTCATAAGCTTAAAAGTGCACATCTAAATGACTCATTAAAGTGCTCTAATTAGCATTTGTTGAGGATTCTCTACAATAACAAACCATATGCAGTGGCTACCAAAAGTAAAAGTTACATAAAACATTTCCTGGTAGACCTTTCAGAACTAACGCGACTAATTCGAGAGTGTGTGTGTGTATAATATATACCCTCTGGAATATACACACATGTATGTGCAGTGGATACGAAAAGTATTCAGATCCCTTTAAAATGTTCACTCTTTGTTATATTGCAGCCATTTGGTAAAATCATTTAAGTAATTTTTTTCCTCAATGTACACACATCACCCCATACTGACAGAAAAACACAGAGTTGTTGACATTTTTACAGATTTATTAAAAAAGAGAAACTGAAATATCACATGGTCTTAAGTATTCGTTGACCATTGGTGCTGTGACACTCATATATTTAACTTAAGTGCTGTCCATGTCTTCTGATCATCCTTGAGATGCTTCATTTGAGTCCAGCTGTGTTTGATTATACTGATTAAAAAAAGCCACCCACCTTTCTATATAAGACCTTACGGCTCACAATGCATGTCAGAGCAACTGAGAATCATGAGGTCAAACTGCCTGAAGTTTGTCTGTTTGGGATGACCAGAACCCTTCCTACAGCTGGCCATCCGGCCAAACTGAGCTAATGTGGGAGAAGAGCCCTGGTGAGAGAGATAAAGAAGAACCTAAAGATCACTGCGGCTGAGCTTCAGAGATGCAGTCGGGAGATAGTTGTAGAGTCAACCATCACTGCAGCCCTCCACCAGTCGAGGCTTTATGGCAGAGTCGCCCGACGGAGGCCTCTCCTCAGTGCAAGACACATGAAAGCCTGCATGGAGTTTGTTAAAAAAGCACCTGAAGGACTCCAAGATGGTGAGAAATAATATTCTCTGATGAGACCAAGACAGAACTTTTTGGCCTTAATTGTAAGCGGTATGTGTGGAGAAAACCAGGCACTGCTCATCACCTGTCTAATACAGTCCCAACCCGTGAAGCATGCTGGGGGCAGCATCATACTGTGTTTTTTTTTTTTCAGCTGCAGGGACAGGACGACTGGTTACAATCGAGGGAAAGATTAATGCGGGCCAAGTACAGGAATATCCTGGATGAAAACCTTCACCAGAGTGCTCAGGACCTCAGACTGGACAAGCACACAGCTAAAATAATGAAGGAGTGGCTTCACAACAACTCTGTGACTGTTCTTGAATGGCCCAGCCAGAGCCCTGACTTAAATCCAATTGAGCATCTCTGGAGAAACCTTAAATTGGATGTCCACCAACGTTTACCATCCAACATGACATAACTGGAGAGGATCTGCAAGGAGGAATGGCAGAAGAACCCCAACGGTGAACGAGCTGAACGCCGAACTCTTGCTCTCGCTAGGGTTCCATCCATTAGGGTTCGGAGTTCGCCGTTCTCCCGGCTCGCTCCCCAGACAGCACGCCAAATTTGCATACGATAATCGCTCCATCGCAAATTACGAAGAAAGCAAGAACTCTTGAAATACTGAGCAAAGGGTCTGAATACTTAAGACCATGTGATATTTCTGTTTTCCTTCTGCAAAAATTTCAACAATTCTGTGTTTTTCTGTCAATATGGGGTGCTGTTTGCACATTAATGAGAAAAAAAAAAACTTGATGAAAGTGAAAAATTTAAGGGGGTCTGAATATTTTCTGTGCCCAGTGTATATTCAAATTGAAAATGTTTATTTTCAGCTGAAATAATATTTCATAGAATTACAATTTGAGTGTATTTTCTACCAAATAAATGCAGCCTTTGTAAGCATAGGAAATTTCTTTTCACATCTCCACACTTTACTATTACTTTTAAAAGGTTGTCAATGGAGAAAATCACTTTTTAGGCCCTTGTGGTGTAGTTACAGCATCCACCAGCAGGGGCTAACTAGACCATACTAACCAGCTAAACCTTGACTCCTTGATATTCACAATACATCACAGCCTGTGCCTTTTTGCTTGTATAAAATTATTAAGGTTATTTGTTGGCCTCTGCTGTTCCGTGATATGGTGAATGTGTTTCATGTCACAGCTGTTACGATATAGTGAATTTTAGCAAAGCAAGACTTCAGTAATGACCAGTTACCAATGACCAATACAAGACTGGAGCTAGGCGTGATGTAATAAACTATGTGAAACAATCTCATCCACTCACATTGTGTCTAGGTCACAGTGACAGTTAGATCATGTTCTGCTGTGTGTGAGTCACTGCGGTGTGAAGTATTCTGATTGCTGTTAATCTGTTTGCTTGTTCAGCCATATCTCCATTTAAATGAGAGCGATATTCAGCAATAAAGACACCAGAGTGAAGCTCAAGAGGACAGCCAGCAGCTTGCAAATTATACAGCACTAGAATAAAACACTTCTGAATGAGGACTACTTCATTTCGAATCTGATTCAAGTTTGGAATATGACTAGTATTTTCTATTAAAGCGATAATATCTCATTTCTGTCGTTTAAATTATGGACAGTTTCAGTGTGTGCACTTACAATAGTGCTATTAATTATTTATATATATATATATATATATTATAATAATGCAATTAGAATACTGTATGTATGCAATTAATTATGTCCCTTGACCCATAAGTAATTTCCTTAATAAGAAATGTACTACGATCTGACGACAGAATAACATCTAGAGAAAGCTACTGTATTTACTTGGCAGCTTTTTATAAAAATTTTAAATTTTGTCATGTTTTTATCTCTGTTTTTTTTTATATTTAACCATATTTTTATGACAGTAACAATAACCATAGTTATTTATTATTTAAACTAATTTATCAAATTCAGAATTTTCATTATTATATTATGATATTATTGAAGAAGAATTGTTTTAATTACTAACACAACATTTATTATTTACAATTTATTATTATTATTATTATTATAAATGTTGTTGTGCTTATCACTAAAGTGATAACGTATTATTATTATTATTGTGTTTATTGTTCTTGTTACTAAAGTAGCAATAACCACAATAACTAAAATAGTTTATCTACACATTCTTTATAATAATAATAATAATTAAAAATATATATTATTGTTAAATATATTTATGTAAAATAATAATTGTTGTTGTTGACAACAGTAACCCTAACCATACCATCTATTTGAGTTAAAACTATAGTTACAATAGTAAATATCCAAAAATCTAAACATATTTATCTATTTATTGATCTGTCCCCATAATATGTAATATTTATGCTATGAAAGTCAATGAGAAATGTAAGTTCTAGATCTGTAACAGCAGCAAATTAAATGTATACTTCATGAAGCGACGCTATATATGATGAATATTTTATCTCCATATTTTTTTGTGGATTCCTCAATGGTTCTTGCAAGACACCGGCAGACTAGCGTCTTTGAAAGATGAGAGAGAGATGACAGAGGTCTCTCTGGAAAAAGCAATTATTCTGAGACATGCTGACTCCATTTTGTAATCTACAGATCCACCTTCAATCTCTGAAGGCTTGGGTGGAGGCAGCAGACGAGGTGTCTCCCCTCCCCTGAAGGCCTTCTCTCTCTGTCTCTGTCTCTGTCTCCTGCCCGCTTACACACAGGAACGAATCTCTACAAAAATAAAACACTACTTTTTGCACACAGAATGATGTGTGTGTGTGCGCAGTCTTTTCCTCACTACTCTCCCACATGTGGAATGGAATGACATTAGATGCTGGTGCATGTTTGTGTTCTAGTGACAAGTAACAGGGGACTATGGTCTCCATGGCAACAGCTAAGGCTCAATATATCATACCTCGTTACAGTAGTCAAGCGAGGACGTTTGGTCAAAAATTAATAAATCGAAGGAAAAATGGGATGGATTGCTCAGTATCAATTACAGAAAACTGATCACCCTGCATGTTTAAATTTTTTTTAAATGATCTCTTTTAAAACTTTCAGCTGAAGCCAGCTTTCGGTGATATCGCTAACGTGATTTTGTCAACATCTTTGTTGACCCTGGGACAACATTGTGATTAACCAATCAGATTTGAAGAAACAGTGTACAGTTTTTGTGACGTTTAGGCTTACAATCAGTGTTTGGTGCTTGTACAGCAGTGTCAGTCATCATTAAATCTGATTTTAGGCATGGGTAAGGGTAGGTTTAGTTCACTTAGTTTTTAAATATCACATATGATGTTCATATATTTTTTTAAGGATTTATATGTATTTATTTATTAAATTTTGTGCATTATTTCAGCTGCAGAAGTTTTGTGTTTTGCTCTGTCCTGGTGTCAGGTAAAGACATAGATATCTTTTTTATATATCTTTTTTTTGCTATACATATATAACCTACATTTTAGTTATATATTTCAGTTCTTAATGTGTTATATGTGTTGATGTGTTATATTTTGTTAGTGGTGTGAACTTGTTCTCATATAATTAGTATATATGTTCTCAAATAATTAAAATTATTAATAAAAATGAGTGCAGTCAAACGATTAATCGCGTACAAAAAACACGGCCTTAATTCGACTGCATAACGGTGTTCTGTGTTTATTTATTATTTATATATAAATACACATACACTATATATTTCGAGAATAAGTAAATGTCTACAATTATATTCATATAATATTTATTCTATATTAAAATATTTATATAAACATAATTTTTTATTTAAATTAGTGCTGTCAAATGATTAATCATGATTAATCACATCCAAAATAAAAGTCTTTATTTACTTAGTATATGTGTTTATGCGGTGTGTATTTATTAAGTTTATATTAAAACACAGGCGTACAGTATATATTTAGAAAGTATTTACATGTAAATGCATTTTTATATTTATTTTCTTATTTTTTATATTATATCTAAATAAATGTAATATATAAACATAACATATTTTCATTAAATATATACATGCATGTGTTTGTATTTATATATACTTAATAAATATAC
>JAUCNO010000001.1:1879371-1890884 GCA_032353835.1 Enteromius viviparus | reverse complement strand
AAATTGATCCGATCCGTGACTCAAAATCCGTGATATGATCCGAACCGTGAGGTTTGTGATCCGTTGCACCACTACTGCAAAGTACAGCAATATGAGTTTTTGCAGAATTGCAGAATGACTACAGTGGCTGCAAAATTATTTGTATTATTAGGAATATATTAAATTTTTTTTCTGAATTTGTTGACAGAGGTGGCCTAAACAGTTCTTTAGTACATTATTTCCTGTCGTACATATGAACTAATGCCACAAAAAAACAACTAAGAGATTAAAGTCGAAATATAACTAGAATAAAGTTGAAATATTACGAGAATAAAGTCGGCCTAGATTGGGAGCACCTGGAGATATTACAAAGTCTCAGCTTTCAAAATCTGCCAGTTTTATAGTGAAATACAAACAATAGGCATATTATAACATCACATATATATTAAAGCCTGACATATAGCTGAAATCGCTTTAGTTTAAGCGACAGTGTAAGTCAATAATCTTACCGATTACAATGAGACTTCATTATAAATTACAGTAGTCTCCTTTGCCTTCTGATGTTCCTTCACTTTTATATCTTGCAACAAAGAAGAAAAACACATTCATTTGAAAGCTGAGCTTTTTTATATCAAAAGCAACAAGGCAGAACATTATTGCGTTTGCTGGGTGTCTGGCATGCTACAAATAATGAATATAAATATTATAGCGATCTGATCAGTAAAGAGCTTGAACAACACATTACTGTAAGACACAATTTGTGTTTCGCCATAAAACTGAAAGCTGACTTTATTTTAGAAGTACTAAAGGAACAAATCTTATTGCTATTGGGTGGCGCACTATAACGAATCCAATGTAAGGCATGAAATATTAATTCCAAGCATATTGTCCCCACGAATATTACACATTATATAATTTCTGCTAATAATCCCACGTAAATGCCATTGTAGTGTATTAAAAGGGTTAAATAAGAGAGTTACAGCGTGTATAACAGTTCAGCTGGAAGTGCCAGCTAGATCCACTGGATGGCACTCATTGTGTTTTTGTCTCCGTTTCCATCCTAGGACTCTTATTATGAACTTGTGTCTCCACCCACCTTGTCTGTCGCCATGGCAACTCATTCGTTCCTCCACCCCCTAGCCTTGTTTTTGTGTGTATAAAAGTACCCGTTTGTATCTGTTAATTCGCTGATCATTGTGTGTGGATATCCCCCTCTCTAAGCGTTCCTTGTTTCCCTGTGTTTCTCCCTGTTTTGTGATTTATTGTTACTAACCATCCCTGCCTTGGATATTCACTCTTGTCTTTGCCCCTTTGGATTAAGTTTGCCGATCGGCTGACCACTGCTTTGCCTACTGGATGATTCTTTTGTTTTGCCTCTGATTTACGTGGTTTCTTTGCCTCGACTCTGCCTGTTTGACTCTGAGTTTGCCTGGATAATAAAGTCAGCACATGGATCCGCATGCCTCCCGTCTAGATCCTGTTACCTATGCCTAAGAGCTTTTGTTCTGTCCGGTCCTGACCTTCGGTCGTAAACTGTACAGGGGTTCTGCTGATGGCTGCACAGCCACCGAGTCTGTCCATTAGGACCGTTCTTGAATTTTTGTCCTGTCCTGAACTGGCCACAGAGGCCATCAAACTGTTGACCTGCCCAGTACCGGCCACGGAGGTCGGTCTCGAATCCTTACCCCATCCTGTACTAGCCTTGCAGGCCGTCCTTGAACTTTCATTCATCCCTGAACCGGCCACGGAGACCATCAAACTTTCATTCAGCCCAGAACCGGCCACCAAGGCCATTGAAATGCTGTCCTGCCCTGAACCAGCCATGGAGGTCATTGAACTCTTTATTCTCGTAATATTTAAACTTTAATCTCGTAACATTTTGACTTTAAACTCAGAATATTTAGACTTTACTCTCATAATATTTCTAGTTTAATCTCGTAACATATTGACTTTAATCTCGTAGCATTTCGACTTCATTCACATAATATTTAGACTTTATTCTCATAATATTTTAACTTTATTTTTGTAATATTTAGACTTTAATCTTGTAGTTTTAGATTCTTTCTTTTTTTTGGTGGCACTAAAACGCCATCGTACATATGCCAACTGCAGAAATTCAATTTTATTATATTTTACAATTTTATATATATTTTCATATATTTTTTTGTCAAATGAATTCTACGATTCTTAATGGGATAATTCACACAAAAAAATTTATTCTGTCATTAATTACTGATGTTTTTCCAAACCTGTAATTCTTAATATATTTTTAATGAAATCTGAGAGTTTTCTGACCCCGAGTACACAACAATGAAATTGACACAGATAAAGGCCCAGAAATATAGTAAGAACATTGTTAAAAAAGTGTGACATCAGTGGTTTAAGACTGACACAGAAGAGAAGAAATTGTTGAATAAAGGTCTTATTTTAGTTTTTCTTTGTGCACAAAAACGTTACATGGACTATTTTAACAATGTCCTTACTATTTTTATGGGCCTCGAACATGTCAGTTGTGTTGTTGTCGATGCAGAGTCAGAAAGGTCACACAAATATCTTAATTTGTGTTTCACAAAGATGAAGGTCTTATGGGTTTGTACTGACATGAGTGTTAGTAACAATTTTAATATAATTAAAACACAATTTTCATTTTGAGTAAACTATCTGTTTAACCTAAACATCATCTTTCTTATTCCAGAGCAGGATGCATGGTTACTAAACAAACTTTGTCATGAAAACTCAACATTTTATCATATTAGCTGAAAGCTTTAGGCAGCTGCACTTGACTTCGCCTGGAGGATTTAGGCATCATGGGTCGAAAGTCTCACTAGCGGTTCGTCTGCCATCAGGATTACCAAGGCAGTGCTTACTTTGGATTGCAAGAATCATGTATTACCTCTAATCTAAGCCTGAGGAAAGTGATCCTGCTAGTTATGCTCTGATGATTATGGATTAGGAGGCTCTGTTGATGAGCCAGACTCTGATCATGTCACAATGGCTGCCCTCACTTAGTTCTCAGGGCACGTTTTTCTTTGGTTCTTTGGAAGGTGTTTGTTTGTGTTTCAGGGGTGGGTCATGTAAAAAAAAAATCCCTGTCCATTGAGAACAATAGAATTAAATATTCAACTATTGAGAAATACATTGTTTATATCACAGTTTTTATATATCACCTTGTAGCTTAAAAATTGGCCATGTTCCACTTATGGATATATATAGTTTATAGCTACAGTGGTGGCCAAAATTATTAGAACACTATATTATATTATGAAGATAATGCTAGTATTCTAATATTTTTGGCCACCACTGTAGCTATTCAAATATTCTTTCACATAGCATACACGGGAAGTAATTTGGCTACGTAAAGGTTTTTAGAAACTCTGTAGCAAATTACATTTGAAGAACAAGGGTAACTTTTGGTACGTGTGTTTGTATTTGTTTGTGCTCATTTGTGTTTACAATTTTACACTGTGGATCAATTGAATTTGTTAAAAGTGAATGTAAAAGCATTCAGTTGAAAACCTATTTACCATTTCTAGAGCGTGCTGCGGATAATTATAATCAAACTTTTAGAGCGCAAAGCATCAATCGAGCTCTGCTGGAAGACAATGACTGCTGCCATAGTGTGTTAACTGCAATCACAAAAGCACACTTGTGAAGTTTTGCTTATCTCGTCCAAAACAGAGAGCTAAGTGCCTGAGCCACTATACTATCACAAACCATTTCCATCCATATTAGCTTTTTGGCTCCTTCACTGGAAATCAGAACAAAAGCTGCTTCTTGAACATTATTGGAACCTTTTGCACATAAAGAAAACTGAATATCTGTTTATTCTTTCTTTACCAGATACTGTAAGATAAGTGGTTGGAAAGGTAACCTTTAATAATAGCTGGTTATTTATATATGTGGAGGCAAATCAAATTTCTTCTTCCTTTTAGCCTTTATCCGGAAACAAAACAAGTTATCAAATTTAATTTGACGTTGAATCATTTGAATATCTAATCTTATTAGACAGTTTACCAATCAGAGGGGGCTATATGCTGTTGTTGGTAATAAAACTCACCTGTGCTAGTACATACTGTATGGAAAAAGTATAAAACTGTAAGCATTAGTAAGTAAACTAATTAAAATAGCTGTTCATCACCGTTGATACCTTCATTTTGAAGATGAGATATTTCACAATCTGCAGGCCGGTTGCAGCAAACCGCACATCGCGGGTGCAAAGTGAGACAAATATTCACAAATATTCTGCACAATCAGCCCCTGACAGATTGTGATCCATTTTCTCCTCAGGAGCTCTTTTCGGCTAGGCTTCATTTTCTCTAAATAACTATTCCAAATCACCCCGGCACTGTTTTCTGGAATGAATATACCAATGCACTGTAATGGCCAGTCCTTCTGTCCTCTCATTTCAGCCGCATCTGTTTTGCAAGTCTATTTATAAAGGTACTCTTCTTCTTTTTTGTGACTCCACCAACATGCTTTTAGGATGCAGCTATTTATCATATTTTAATTGGGTTTGTATACTCAATAAGCCAAATAGGCTTATTTAGAATAAGACTAAAAATCACTACAAGCTACATTCATGTTTTCTTATATATAATTTCTTTTAACCTTTAAAAAAAAGCTTTCACGTGAAGTTAATATAATAGTTTGTACAACAGAGCAGCATACAGTTGGATCCCATACAGTCCATTGATGCAGAACTGAAAAATGTGTGATATGGATTCACCATAATCTCTTTGTTTTTCACAAAAGCAAGATAATAATGTGGGACTGGAAAGACATGGGCGTAAGTAAATGACGACTATTCTTATTCTTGGCTGAAATATTCCTTTAAATACAGGTTGCACAGCAACACAATCTGTGCTGTTAAACAGACTGACATTATCCTGGTGTTATATATACAGGAAAGACAGGTTGTGACTATATCTGGTGAGGTTAAATCAGCTGTTTATAATGTGCATTGATATAAGCTTTTATAAATTTTTGTGACAAAAATATTGACGCAATAGACCTTCTCGGGTGCATTGATATATTCTGACAATAGTTTTATAGAGTTTTGATCTCTTTCTAACTCCTTATTATATGTAAACCAGAGGAAGTGATGTTACTTATAATTGCAATGTAAATGGCGTGGATTCAGTTCATATGCTTCTGTTTAAGAATCCCATGATTCCTCTGTCAAGCAATCGTTGACTGAATCAATACTGATTAGGATGAGAGTGAGTGTGTCTGCTCAAGTCTTGAGTGAGTTTATTTACCTTACTGGCAGTTTGAAGTGAATTAACACCCTGCTGACAAAATTGTCTGCTTGTTAAAGTATGCAGTTCAATTACTCAGTGAATGTTGATGTTTATTATTAGTTGTTTCTAGAGTATGGATTATGTGCATTATGTATTAATTTTAATATAGGCTGGTGATGTGGATTATAGTGTTTTTTCACAGCTATAGAAAAAAACTTTTTAAAAAAAATGTTTTTAGAAGATATATCAAGAATGAAGAAATAATTGTAATTAATATATACAAGAATTCCCCCTAGCACCCTTTTTGTTTTCTGTCTTACAAACTCTTCCATGACTATTTCGGTGTGCGAAACCCCTATAGATTTTTCAGTGGGTCTTTTCCAAGATTTTATGTGTTTGGTGGTCACAGTTTCAAGCATTGCGCCTATTTTGAAACTCTCCTTTTTTTCTCTCTCAAGTGACACTTCTTTGTCATCTCTGGGCTGTCTCTCTTATGATCTATAACAGTGTATTGATCAGTACTTTGTCAGCTGGTTGCCAATTCATCATTCCACAATCTTAAGAATGATCTCCAATCTGTATTTGCCACAGTTGCCCAGTCCCTATTCAAGCGGCAATCACTAAAAGGACTTCTATTTCAGTGCGAGTGCCCTTGTCTTTTCTTTATCTCTAAAGTGAAGAGGCAAGGCGAGATAAGAGAAAACAAAAGAGATACTCTGTTGTGGTGACAAACTCAGAGCACTTCTTTCAGCTCTTAGTATGCAGAAGCCTCTGTCTGGAGACATATCGGGAGAGAAACGTTGGCTTGTAGGTGAGCGTGAGTGGCAAACATATAAGCTCTCCTTTTACCCCAGGAAACCTTCTCACTTCCACCTCCTGCCGAAACGGAGATCAGGCTGTCTGTTTGTGGCTTTGAAATGTAAGGAATATTCTCATGGCATCTGTAGGAAAAACAGACGGGGTGGAATAGTGATGAAAATCATAATAGGAGTCTGAATTCCAGAATTATATATGCGGTTTATGTGTCACACACATAATTTTTCTGAACATATGACTTTAACAGAATCAGTGAAACACTCTTGTGTAGTCCTCTGATCTTTCCTTTGATTCATGTTTCATGGATATTCATGTATGAAAGACTACAGTAGCTTCATTTTAATAGAGTTGGCTGATATGTAAACAAGAACATACACACACACAAGCCTTTTGATTCTATAGCAAATATATATCTTAATATTTATATGCACTATTCCATAGAATAGATATTCCAGTTTATATTTTTAATTTTGTGTAGTTTTAAGTCAAATTAGCTAATTCTACCATTTCTAGCTTTGCTTTTAAAATACATCAAATATGTCATACTCATGGGTTGCAAGATAATGACGCAGCCCTCTGGGAAAGTGCATTAACTTCATCATGATATTCTTGATTTTGCTTAATTTCTGCAATAACATCAGGGATATATTGTCATGACTAATAATTAAACCCCATAAGGTTGATTTGTAAGCACTACCCTAATACCAAGTGCACTTGAACTTGCAGTAAATGCAGTACGCAACTAAAAACACAAGTTCTGTTTCTCTTGCAGTGTGATAATTGTCTTTATGACCAAGCTAAATTATGAGAATGAAATATAATTCTATATTATGCTGACTTCATTACTTACTGTAGTTCAAGGTTTCTGTTTCAGTCTTGTCAAAACGTATACTTGCAAAAATTGCATTCAATTTTTAATGATCAAATCCTTTTGAAATACCCAATCTCTCATTACATGACCTTTTATTAATATTTCAAGGGCAAAGGGCAGGAATAGTAGTATTATATTAATTCGCTCATTAGTTTATTGATTCCTGATGTGGAGCACTTTAGTGATCTTCAGATTGTACGAAGACCATGCAAAGCTCCACTCGCTGTCTCAGTGGGACGGCATGAACATTGTAATTAAATTCATTAGCGGAGTAAAGCAGCCAGCTCCTCCAATCAGACTTTATGATGTGGCTACAGAAACAATTCACCTCTTGAAGGATGGGTAATGGATTTGTTATGGCAGAAGCCCCTGCAGGGGCAGAAGGACACTTGCTTGAAGAGAGAGCAGATATTTTGAGGACCGAACAAAACTGACAGCTTGGAGAAGCGCACAGTGGCTCTACACCGAACACAGTTTGACAAACGACAGCAGAACAGTAAACGCATCAGAGAACTGCATGAGAAACTAGTGATTTTGCATGAATTGTGGCAAATGCAACTTAGTCCACATAACAATTTGAGGAGTTTTTCTTTTTTTTACGCCACAGAGCACTTATGCCATGAAGACCTCATCTGGTGTCCTTGCTCTGCTGGAAAATGTGTTGCCCGGGGTTTTTTTTTTCTTGCTGCAGATGCATTGCTTGCCCAGAGTGTCTGAGCTTGTTGGTGACATGACCAAGATTTTGGTATCCTGACAGTGTTTGGTGCTTTTGGGTGTGCTGGATGCTGTGGGATTTGAATGACAAGCAATGTCTTAATGAATTAACATAATAAATAAAAACATAGCCGTATAACTGTTTGTGATATAATTGCTTCTCCACTGTTCTCTTTGTTTTTGTATGCATGAAATTAGGTCAGTCACAATGTCAAAGTGACGAGCTGCTCTTGCATATATATTTATATAATCTGTTTATTATCGCTCCACCTACTTATCTTCTATGTGCTTGTGTTTTTTTTAGTATTTACTATAACTTATGCAAGCTAATAATTCATAAACTACTAGTAATTATAATAGTAATAATTTGCTAGTATGTTATATATTCATTGTGACATTGATATATATCATTCAAACATGTATTAAATAAACACCGGCTAGTGCATTATCATATAATATTTCACTTCATTTTCTTTTTCCAGGTGGTGAAAATGATGATCATCGTAGTGGTGACCTTTGCCATCTGCTGGCTGCCATACCATGTGTATTTCCTTGTTACGGGGTTGAACAAGCAGCTGATTAGATGGAAGTTCATTCAGCAGATCTATTTGTCAGTCATGTGGCTTGCCATGAGCTCCACCATGTACAACCCCATTATTTACTGCTGCCTGAACAGCAGGTAAGACTCGTCTCAAAGCACGCCACAGAGGTTTATCACACAAATGAATTTTGTCATAGCAACATGAGTGTTGTTCCCTCGTTTTGTTGCATAAATAGGCCTTAACAGGCATTAATGGACACACTTGAGATGTTCTTCTTTTTGTAAGATATTACTCATAAATCAATGATTGAAATGAAAGTGTTATTAGTAATCAGTACCTGTGAAGGACAGGGACAGGAAACAGGCTTGAGCTGATGATGAATTTCCTTTTTTAGCAATAATCTTAACATAGAAAATAGAGAAATGTGGACTATGGTCTAAATGTAGACCCAAGATATTATCTGCAAGGTCTATAAATGATTTCTTATCATTAATTAATGAATTAAGTTAAAGGGCTCATTAACTGCCATTGTTTTTTTGGTACTGTTTAAGGTCTATGAAGTAAAGATCCCTGAGGTCTGTGAGGTAAAGACGATGTAGAAGCAGGCGTTAATCGACTTCTGCAAAGACGTGTTAAGCCAAACTATTAAATGCCAAAGTGGCACATACTGTACACAACCTGTCAGATGGGCTTCAATATAAGCTGAGAAGAAACGTTTTGAGTTCTGAAATGTACAAAATGTTTTTTATAGCACGATGACCTCTTATATGTCAAAATATCAAGGAAATTTCAATTTCTCAGTTCATGTTACCTTTATCGTAACAGTTTCCTAACTCCTTAAAATCTTTATTTACTCATCTGAATGTTGTTTCAAACATGTATGCTGATATTTTGTCCCATGGAACATGTGAAGGTTATTTTTTGCAGAGGCGTAAAGTAGCCTACTTGAATAAATTTGACTAATTGTATCTAAGTGTAATTTTGTATACTTTGTAGCTGTAGTACTGAGCATCAAAGACATTAGCGAACCTGATGCAAAATTATAAATATTTCAGTTTTTAACTTTTACTGCAAGCCATTGCACAGGCTGTTACACGGACAGTTTACAAACTACATGTGCGTAATGCCTGTGAAGTTTTAGAAGAAAATAATAAGCATGATTTGCTGATTTGTTGCAATTTCTGTGCCTCTGTCTTATTACTTCCTGTCTCCTGTGGTGTTTGTAGTCCGTTTGTATCCTATCTTGTTCAGCTTGTTAGCCTCCTGTACATACAGTATATATATATATATATATATATATAGCCCTAGTGTTTCTTCATTTCTTTTTGAGTTGTTGAATGCAATGGTTTTCTTTTTGCCCGTCATTCTGTTCTTTGTTCTTACTGTCTAGCTTTTCCATGAAATATCTACACATACTGTAGTTTCTCTGCCTGTTTTCCCCAGCTTCTCCACAACATTACAGTTTCTCACTGGCATGTTTTTTTTGACTAGTGCAACTTTGAGACTATATTTAGTATAATTGAAATACTTAAGTACTGTTATAATCATATACTGTAATACTTTTACTCAAATTGTCACGTTGGAATTGGTGACTTGTAACTTGTAATGGAGTAACTTTTCACTGTGAAGTATCCGTACTTTTACTCAAGTATAGTTTATTTCTATTTCAAAAATAGTTTTTGGGTTAACTGTATAATGCAGAAAAACAAATCTTCATTCTTCTTGTGTATAGCTGACAGAAAATAAGCCATGCAGACGTGAATGTCATGATAACAGCACAGGGACTATTACAAAGTGCTTTAGAGTCAACGATTTTGTCCAAGATTTTAATTAAAGGAATGTTCCTGGTTCAATACAAGTTAAGCTCTATCGACATCATCCTTGGTGTGTCGTCGATCACCACAGAAGAAAATTTCGACATTCTTTATTTTGTTAAAACTAGAGAAGTCATGTTTAAAGCTGTCTTACAATGGAAGAAATGCTCTGATCAAAATTCTCACAGATAAAAATATTAAAACAAAGCATTTTAAATGAGATTAGTGTGATTAAAAAGTCATGTTTATATCCAGTTTTCAATTCCAATCATGACCACTTAAAGCCAGTACACCTGATAACCAGAGAAGCATTGTAAAAAACCACCTCACAAGTATTGCTTATTTTCCTAGGCTTATATTTAGAATTTATTTAATATTACAGATACAGTATTAAGTCTGCCCACTTGGACATGTTTCTTTTTTTCAAGGCTATACAAAGTCATTGGCATGAAATGGCTGTCTCAGGTTAAAAGCATACTGTTCCTTACAGTGCGAGCTGTATAGAAGTCTGTTATATGGCTTCCCATAAAATGTAGCTAATGACCATTTCAGCACTCTACCAGTTGTAGCCTGGCAACCGTTGCTATCCACCATTAACTTGATCAGCCTGGGACAGCCATAGCATTGACTTTATGTAAATGCACCACAGATGGAATACATGGCTAAAATGCAGGACTAGATCATAAATAATCCACATCTAATTTTTTTCAGGTCCCGTTTGGCTTATTTTGAAATGACACCAGTACCAGAGCATGACAATTTGCAACAACACGTTATTCAATAACCAGAAAACCATTATCAAAGAATTGAATACAACTGGAACGTACCTGGCAATTTTTGATAATTAAAAGTACATAACATAGACTTGTTATGTTGGCAGCAGACTCTGACATCTAACCTGTGATATTGGTTTTCTCTTTATCTTGTTCAGTTACTTGCAATTGACAAATTCATTGTGTTTTATGCCTTTTTAGCCATTTGCAAAGATTTTTCTTTCCATTCTCATTCTTATGAAAGCTTGTTTGCACCTCAGAGTAAAAAAAAATAAAAAAAGATAATTGTTAAATAAAGTTCTAAATAAAAAACACTGTCAAATTTGTATTTGCAACATACAGTGCCCTGCACTATTATTGGCACCTTTGGTAAATCTGAGCAAAGGTGACTGTGATAAAAACAAAACTGCATTTTTTTTTTTTTTTTATCTTTCACTCAAGAAAATCACATATGTAATTCTAACCTATCATTGAAGTAAAACAATTGAAAATAAGGGAGAATTTCTTATGATGAAGTAAGTGTTTTTCTCCAATACTTGTAGACCACAATTATTGGCACCCCTAAAATCTTTTATGGGTAAAATATCTCTGAGGTATATTCCCATTCATATTCACAATTTTAAGCATGCCAGGTCGTGAAATTACCCAGCCATGGTTTCTTGATCCACAGAAATATATATACTGTAGGAGGGAAAACAAAGCCCTAATTCCCCTAATCATCAACACAATGAGAAAAAACAAATAATATATTTATGATGTGCAGC
>JAUCNO010000001.1:1861516-1879271 GCA_032353835.1 Enteromius viviparus | reverse complement strand
AAGTACTAGCAAAACCATACATTAATAGTTTATAATATAAACTGGGCAGACCGCATTCTACATTGGAATTCAACCAATGTAATAAAATAAGTTAGTAATAAGCATATTTCATAGCATAACTTTGTAAATTTAGAAGAAATCTACGAATGCAAACAGATGGAGGATTGATACACTCTAAAAATAATGTTAAAATAATGTTAATATATATATTTTTGTAAAAAATATAAAAAGAAAAAAATATAATATAATTGTAAGAAGTGCCCTTTATTTCACTTGAGCCCCTGCCCCTCAGAATGTCTGTGCACGTCCCTGTAAGCTAGTCTTTTGCTGGTTTAACCAGCATCCCAGCTTCAAAATTATATGTGTCTATACTGTCTTATTTTGTATATATAAATACACACACATGCATGTAAAGATTCTATCTGTCTGTCTGTATGTATGTATGGCCAGCCTATCTAAAAGTCTACCAGCAAGCCTGCTAAATGCTAGCATTAGAAACGTGCAAAATGATGCTAGCAACATGCCAAGACCTGTTAGTCATGTATATTTCAAATATCATGAACTGTATCATTAGATTGTTTTGTGAAATGCTTGTGTGTCTTCTGAAAATGTACAAATAAACTGGGAGGAAAAATAAACTATCTCAGGACTCTAATAATCATTCAACAGTGTTTTCTTTTTTTAATTGCATGGACAGATTTCAAAGCTCCAGGCATCTTTTTGTTCCCCACCCATTGTCATCTTTATCTAAAAGACATTTCTTTTTAAATGCTTGAAGATTATGGGGCCATTCTAAGCAGAAGGCTCAGATGAATCAGGGATGAATGAGGACCCAACAGGTTTGTCTTTGAAAGTAAAACTCATTCAGTCATCCAGTACGAAACATATTGATCGTTTGATGTTTATAAGCGGTAAACCAATTTTTCCAGAAGCTATTGTCTGAGGAAGAGTGTCTAAACTCATGGATAATCTGCTAATGTTGTAAATGTCAAAGTTGTAAATCACTGCATGGTGAGAAACACAGTTTCTCTTTCCTTAAAATTTCAGATTCATTACCAGAGAATGGTTTGATCTTCAATATTTAAAGTAGATTTAAAAAGACAAGGACTTTTCGCACTTATCACTTATCCCATTTGTGCAAAGAAAGTAAGATAAATCTTTACAAGAAAGTTATGTTCCTGCAGGACGAATCAGACATTACTCTCTGAAGCTGAGACTAATTAAGGGTACTTGATTAATGATATGCCTTATTACAGTAATATGAAAACAATCTGAAATCAATTATGCAGACTTCTATGGCGCGCTCCTTCCATTTAAGGTGTCAAGATGCTAATTAATAATACCACAGATTTTTCTAGTGTTTGACAATAACATATCTGTCTACGGGTTTAAAATCAATTGTTGGTTTTGCAACATTGGGTGAAATGAATGAATCAGTAAACTGTGGAAGCCATAAATATTATATATAGTAATATATATATATATATATATATATATATGGTAACATTATTAAGTTCATGGAAGCTAGGGGTGGCCCATTTTTTCCGGACGCGTCCTGGCCAGGATTTCTCTATTGCTTTCATTCAAAGTAAAGTTAACCTTTATGCTTAAAAAATGCATTGGCATTGCCATTGGTCAGTTTTTTGAGGGCAAGTAAATTTACAGTACCGTACTGTACAGTAATGATTAAAAACAGTAGTGACCATATATTTCCCACAATCCTTTGCTGTTTACAGTAATACTGTATACAGTATGACAGTAGATTAGTAAAATATATAGAACTCTAATTTTTCCAGAACATGTACTGTTTCATTATGAAAGTGATATATATTTCAATAATTGCTTGTACCTTCAACATAATAGTTTCATTCAGTGCTTAACATCTGATGTCAATGAATGTTGATCTAAAAATACATTTCATCTAAAAATTATGTATATACTCATTGACATATAAAGAAGAATGAGGTTGGTTGGCTCAGTTTTTAGCTCAGCTCTTTAATTGTGTAAAAACAATGTGTAAATATGTGTTTTATGAAAACAGTGCAATCCATAAAAAACACAAATAATTCCTACAATTTGTGACTAAATTTATGCTATGAACAGAAAGAAATTATAAAAACAATTTCATTTGGTTATTTTGTTATATTAATGGCTTTAATAATGTTGGTTACCACTATTTTAATCAATTAACCAGTGAGAATCGACAAATAAAAAAACTCTAATTTCTTTTTTTTTTTACAAATAATTTTCATTATTTATATAGTATATTAATGTACCCAGTACTGCGCTTATTCACTTCTTTCTTCTGGTATAACATGCTCATAAATAAATCTATTACTGTGTTTAAATCAAAGGAGTGGATGGTTTAATGGCAAGCCTGATGTAAAAAGAAAGTGAAGCCCCAGGCATAAAAACCCTATTTACCTCCTCTTGTTTGCAGGATCGATAAGCCATTAAAGGTTTCCTGCAACCTTAATAAGACATCCACTGAACAACACAGACCCTCTATATGTATCTCATTGCAGCGCTGTGTGTTTATTTCCATGCCTCTAAGCTCACAAAGCACTAATTTCAACTCAGTGAATTGGACGATGGGATAGATTCAACATCAAAGAATTAAGTGGGAAACTGTTTGCTTGTGGGTCCATTCATTCTTTGTACTACATTGGCCAAGCGATGACCTTAGAGTGAATTTATGTTCTAACACCTCTTGACAGTAAACGCAGAATAAAGTCTTTAAGAGAAGTAATTTTCTTTTAGACTTTAGACTAGATCATCACGACCCTTAGGGGTGTGCTTAAGCAAATAAAGACACCGAAACAGGTCAAGTAGTGTTTTTATTCTCTACTAATTGTGACGCCATTCTTCAAAAGACCAAGATGACTTTTGGGGCAAAAAGGCCTTTGCATAAAGAAATCAGTAAAAAAAAAATTCTTATGCTTATTTCAAAATGAAAGCCTATTGTCAATGGCATCACTGTTTAATTAGTTTTCTATTACCCAAACATTACGCATCATGCCGTTAAGATATACAACTGAATTTAGATTTCCTTTTTCATGCTTCAGAAATGTGTAATGTGTCACAACTTTACCAGAGTATAAAACCAGTTCTGTTTTCTTTTCAATGTGAAAGTCATCATTGTCTTGTTTGTTGAAATTTAGGTTAATAATGAATTACCTAGACTAGCAGTTTCCATTGATGCCCTATTTGATAGGAACGATATGTAAACTATGAATTTTATGAGTGGAATAATTATTGGCAAGGGTTTCATTATAATCAAAGGTACCTATCGTAACTTTTGTTATTATTTCGCATTTCAAAGGCACAAATTTTATATGCCTTGAGTAGACATTTTATTTTACTAAACTTTACATGACTTTTATTTTGATAGAATATTGAAACCACTTGCGGACGTTGGTCCGTCACGTCACGTGTGTTTTTCCGGAGCACAGAAGTTGTCAGTAAGTAAAGAAGTTATCTGTAAGTTCTTCTGCTGTTTGTCATTTTTCAAAACACGGTTTGACTAGCTGTGAATTATTAAGGACGCTTAAACTTGAACTGCGTCGCTTTGTTTTTATGTTTACAGTCATTCATAAGACTTACTGCTGCACTGAATTACCTTTACACTCGTCACGTGACACTATCACGGCGCATAATAAAACATAACTAAATTAACGTCGCATAATACATGATATATAGATATTCTCCGGGATTAATGGCACACTCTTGAATGCTAATCACCTACAATTATTCATCAAAACATTCTCAGGTTATTTGTTTGCTGCAAACGAGAACTGTTTTATAAACTCACTGCACTGCATGCAGGTTTTTGTCAAACTTGGGACATAAACATGACCTTTAGAGCTGTTTGATATAACGTTCAAAGGTTAAACGTGTTGTCTTTTATAGCGTTTAATTGAATCTAACTAATGAGCCATGCGTTTTATGCTCTTTTCTGCACCTTTAGGTACTTATTGAACACAAGATGGGTCGGTTGGATGGGAAAGTGATAGTCCTTTCTGCAGCAGCACAAGGCATTGGAAGAGCTTCTGCTATAGTAACCGTTCATTTTACATCCATTTCAAAGATTTCACTCTCACAACTCTATACATTTGTTGACAACCCTGCAAGCCACTTTGATGGGTATAATAAATGGATTTACTCTTAGGGTTTACAGTTGCTATTTGTTTTCCTTTTGAATTAAAGCTTGTCATGCAGCGGCTGTCAACATGACATTTTTAGGCTGTCAAGTGTAGATGCAGAATGCAGTAACACTGTAAAGAATGGCGAAACCAGCTTGAGTGTAGAAAATTTCTTGCATTTGTTAGCTATTTTTACAAGTATTTTAATATGTAAATACTTTATTTAATAATTTTGGGATGAAGCAAAGAGCGTCTCAGATCGTTTAGGTAAATTCTGAGTCAATAGCACGTTATCAGCAAAGCGCTGGGGGTGGTTAAGATGCACACCTTCTAGGTGAATACATTTCCATACCATTTGAATATTCAAATGGTTATTAAACGAGAGATAAAGCAGATTGAGGAAATACTGCAGCCCTGAGCCAGTAGACAGATCACATTGAGGGAACACATGCCATTTCACGATTGTCTTCAAATGAAATCTCACCAGTGTAATCATATTGAAAGTCAAGATGTGGCAAGAGTTTATGTCAGCCTGGCCTGCTGTGTGCGCTAACCTCAGCTGTGAAATTCAAATATTGCATTGGATGCTTTACCTGTTCATGTTATCATGAAACGTTTGAACTAGATTCAAATGTAGAGAAAGATCATGTAAATTATGCATATTGTTGCTTACTGACTTTAACTGTAACGTCTTTTTAATTGTAACAGGCTTTTGCCAAGGAGGGTGCCCAAGTCACAGCTACAGATATCAATGGAGAGAAACTCAAAGAGCTGGATGGCATTCCAGGTAACTCATTGACTGGCTGTATATTGCCACCTAGTGGGAATATGTGAAACAAAAACAAATTTAAACATAAACAAGATCCTTATCTGTAATTTCCCAGTTATTCCTATATCAAAGGAAATCTACTCTGATTTGTAAAAGCTGATTGATTTTGATTTGTTTTGAATCTAAGTTAATAATGCAAATTTGCTCAATTTTAAATTATTAAATAATTATACATAATTTACTATTTTAGTATGATTTACAATATGTGCTGTGAAATTTTACTTAAAAGGAACCAAAGATACTTTTAACAATGGAGCTATTCTTCACATATCTTCTAGGGTTTCTTCTTAGCAGCAAATAAAACAAAACCTCCTTTATAACCAAATGCTCCTTATAAAAAATTAAATGTAATATTGTAGTAGTTACAAACTAATAGAAAGAAAAGAACATTTTTGTTTTGAGAGATGTGAGTGTCCACATTTTCTTTTCACAGCACAGATCGTGTCTTCAACACACGGGCCGCTGTTGTGCTTCAGCTAAAGGAGGTCACAATCGTTCTGTTCTTTGCTAGGAGTGCTAGGAGGGCTTAATAACATTTAGCATTTTCTTAAAACCCGCATTAAAAATGATCGATTATTTTGCCTTTTTCAAATCTGTTGGAGATGCCTACCTGAATGCCGCAGGGATAATTCGTGTTTTTGTATTTTTCGTCTGTTTGGGGGTGGGAGGGGCAGTCAGCACGTTGCCTGTCCCGTCGTTTGCGCTGCCTTGTTGAGCGTAGCACTGAAAACGTTATATTTTACACATTTTATTCTCTTTATTTTTTTTCCCCAAATATAAAAGTATTAGTCTGAATTGTTCGGTTTGTAATCTGTACCGAACCGAAAGCCTCGTACCGAACGGTTCAATGCGAATACACGTATCGTTACACCCCTAATATTTATGTATGTAATGCCTTAGAAAGCTGCATTTATACAATTAAATAGAAAGTAAGCAGAAAGTAATGGTTCAAAATGATTTCTATTTTCCTGTGAAGACAAAGCTGAATTTTCAGCAGTCAGTACTGCTGTCTTAAGTGTCACATGACCCTTCAGAAATCATGCTAATATACTGATTTGGTTCTCTTGGAAAAAATTCTTATTACTATCACTATTGAAAACAATTGTGCTGCTTAATATTTTTGTGGATACATGTCCTGTCAGGATTATTTTCTATATTATTTCTATAAAATAAAAATTTCCACTAGGTATGTTTACTGTCACTGTTGAATTGTGTCAGACTTTTGAAAATCGTTTTGAATGATTTAAATACAATTCAATTGTTTTTATCTGAACTGCCTAAAAAACTCTCAAATCCTAATCATAGTGATGGGCAACTGGTACATATGTGTGGATTTTAATTTGCTCGAGCATTGTCTTTGATCTCTGAGCATGTCTAGCAAGACTTTTCCCTCAATAAGATATTTCAAAGGCTAGTGGGCCTTTTTAGTCCCCCCCCCCATACTTCTGTGCCCTGCCACATAATCCCATTATGTTGGAAACAAATTGCTTTAGTTCAAGGGTGCTTCTCCTTTCAGGCTTCTGTATGCTCTTCTGATTCCTGGAATGTTCTTGATTTTTTTTTTAGGGATCAAAACCAAAGTTGTTGATGTTACCAAGAAAGACCAGGTAGAAGCCTTGGCAAAGGACTTTGACTATGTGGATGTGCTCTTCAATGTTGCTGGGTATGTATTTCTCATCAAAAGCAGTGAATTTAACTAATTATTTTTTTATATTGAAATTTGTGGTCTACCCTTTGCTAGAATGTACCACCTTCATGAATGATGCAATAGCATGACTATATTTAACAGCATATGGTTTCCTTTGATGTGCATGGGGTTTCTCGTTCTTCTTTCTTTGACACAGATTTGTCCATCATGGCTCAATACTGGAGTGTGAGGAATCAGACTGGGACTTCACTATGAACGTGAATGTCCGTAGCATGTACCTGATGATCAAGGCCTTCCTGCCTAAGGTCATCTTGTCTTCCTCCTGTCTAGGATTATCCTTGAACACCTCATGCTACCTCTTTTTCGCCCCCATTATCCCTGGAAAAGACCTTTGCATTTAAAGATTATGTTTCCTCCCCATCTTGTTTGTTCTTTAGGTTCAGAGTACAAAACAGATCTGAACTATGCAGTTTAACACTTAATACTTGTGATGTCATGAAGATGCTCAAACAGCAACCCAGACAATATCAAATTAGTTTGTCAAATGAATACAACTCATCAATCACTGTGCTAATACCAACGTTTAAAAGATTGCAAAGTTTATTTAAGTTTGATATGACTATTAAAGACATTAATATACAGTGAATGTGCTTTAAAATGTTGCGTACGGCCATGGCAAAGCTTAATATTTGATATGTTAATTTTTTGCTCAAGCAACTACATGTTGCCAATAACTCTGTCATCTGCCATTTGATGCATATTACTTTAACCAGTCAGCCAATTTAAACTGATTCCATCTCCATGTAGATGCTGCCTCGTAAATCTGGTAACATCATCAATATGGCATCTGTGGCATCCAGTATCAAAGGTAATTATTATATTCTGTAGCAACCTATTTGCATTTTGAAGCCTAATTATAAATGGGCTGCTGTGATACATCATGTTGTATATCAAGATTTGACCCTTTGCACTTAATTACATGTGATGATTGACATTGTCCCATGTAGCTCTTGGCATATTATCTTACCACCCATTATCTCCTGTCTGGCTGATGCTGAAATTGGATAAATGCCAGGTCAAGTGAAGTTTGCCCTCTCCTAATTGCTCATCCTTAATTGCATGTCCAGGAGTTGTGAACAGATGTGTCTACAGCACGTCTAAAGCTGCCATTATTGGACTGACCAAATCGGTGGCTGCAGATTTCTTGGAACAGGGGATCCGTTGCAATTGTATCTGCCCTGGTATGCTACTTTACGTATTGGTTTCCTATATTAACGTAAGTCCCTGTGACATACAAAACGTTGCTGTACCTAATGATGTTATGAGTCACTTTGCTTCATTTGACCTTTACAGGAACTGTAGATACGCCTTCATTACGGCAGAGAATCCAGGACAGACCTGATCCAGAGCAGGTACTGACATTGTACTGTACATCCAAGAAACAGTAATCTGAAGCTGTCATTTTCCATTTTCAAAAGTTTTTCAGAGCTCTCAGGAAAGCACAGCCAGAGAGGTTTCACGCAAGAAACATGCCAGCAATTCCTTATGAACTAAGTTTTGGTCATGATACACTCTGGCAATCGTAGAGACAAAGTCTGTCTTCTCTCAATGAAAGTTAATGAGTCTTAGAGTTTTATACACAGCAGAAGCACATCTGAAAAGAGAAAGTTAATATAAATATACACTACTGGTTTTATTTTATTTCTAGTGTCACATCATTGCACAATATTATCTATGTTGAAATGATATTTTGCTGCTTAATTTCTGTAAGCACTAATGCACTAGTATTGAAGTTTTCAGTAAGGGATTTAAAAATACCTGAATACTTTTATTTAGTACAGATGCAATACATGGATGAAATAAGATAAGACATTTGTTACAGAGTATGGGAATTGGAAATGTATTAGAATTATAAAAAGAGAAATTGTAAACCATTTTCCACCATTAATCTGAATTTTGTGATCCGGCGGTCAGCAGAAAAACATGGCACATCTGCTTTTTGAAACCTTTCTGAGAATGCTTGTGTATAAACCTTTATGATGCTTCTGTGAAAATAATTTTCCTCACACAAGCTCTTGGCATTAGCACCTTTTATCAACTGGGTACAAAAATCCTTTTTATACAAACATTTTTTTCTCAACAGCAGTTACTAATCATATAAAAATAGTTCTTAATGTCATCCTGCCGGGCATAGACTTGCTGTGTTTCAATCTCTCAGGCTTTTAAAGACTTTATGGCCAGACAGAAGACTGGGAGATTGTGTACTGCAGAAGAAGTGGCACATCTGTGTGTGTACTTGGCCTCAGATGAGGTGAGTCTTTGAACGGTTATTATTTTTTTTGTAAAAGACACACCGTGTGGTATTGTAACGTGGTGTTGCCTTTTTAAAAATTGGATTAAAAGTGTAGCTGGATATGTTCAAATAATCAAATGATTTTATTCCTACAGTCTGCCTATGTAACAGGAACAGAAGCCATCATTGATGGAGGATGGAGACTCTGAGGATGTTTTGTTACGTTTACGAGACAATCTTTAACATGCATGCAATTTGATATCCAGAAAAAAAACATAATCATTGAATTTCTTTATTTTTAAAACTTTAATGCTGTTATGGTGCAATTAATTGTACTGAGTATGAACTCGATCGTTCTTGGTCAATGATGTAAAAAATCACTTATTGCCAATTTTCCAATTCATAAATAAAGATGAGAATTATGAATGAAACCTGGCTAGTAGTGAATGAAAATGAAAATTCGTTATAAACATAAATAATAATAATAATAATAATAATAAAACATTAATTCCCTGGCTTTAGCTTGACTATATGTGACGTTTATATTTGGTAAAAAATTAACCATATAAAGCATAAAACATTGTGGATGTCGCGTGATGGTGGAGTCATGATAAACACAGAACTCTCTTGCCAACGTCTCGTGATTGGTTAGTTACTGTTAGCTCTAACCAATCACTAAAGGAGGTGGGACTCCAGCTGTCACATTTCCGTATGCCTCCACCGGGTAAAAGATTAACCTTTTAAAATCTATCCACGCTTTCTTGGATCAAGCGCTTATATTTTTGTATATCTGTGTTTTTATTTGTGTAGACCTCAGCACATGTTGATCAATACCTTGCAGATGGTCAAACTTACAGATACTTCCGCATGAGATTGGTTTTGATTGCCATGATTGTTTGTTTTCATTATTTCATGTCATCTAATTGATTTACCATAACAAACATTAAGAATCGTTAACAGAGAAAGGACAATGTCTTTATCACGCAAAACAACAGGATTGCAATCGTCTTGAAACAAGGAAGGAGGTTAATCGTATATTTCAGAAGACAGTTGTAAATGCTGTAAATAGGAATACCTGGGCTAAGAACACTGTGATGTCAGTAATGCTATTCAGTGAGTGGTTTACTACGGTCTTACAAACAGAGACCATATGCCATGCGCTCTTCAGTCTGATATAGCACCATATGGCCCAGGCGTCGCGTTTAGTCCTGTCACAATCCGATTAACCTGTTAAATAAAGCAGTCGGTTTCTTTTCTAGTACTCGTGTTATTTCCTCTTTAATGTACATTGATAACAGCTAAGCATTCATCGATAGACATAAGCTGTATTCACAAAAATTGTTGATAAACCGGAGCCGGTCATGAGCACGTGCAATGGCTAGAAGAGTCGAGCGAGGATAGAGCAGAAGTACAGTGCCATGGAGGATGCCCAGTCCAGACCACATTCAGCCCAATCCACATACTCGCAGAGGACCGAAGATGCAGCCTCCGCGTTGGGAAATCATGCAGCAGTAGGTTATTATTTACATTCCCCCATTTTATGCTGTTTCTGTCTATATTATTTCAGTAGAGAACTTAGATTAGTGCATTTTTCCTATCTTTTTAAAAGTAATACAAATAATTTTCCTTTTCAACTTCTCACTCAAACTTTCCGTTGTGCAATTAATCATAATACTATATAGACTGCTTATACTGTAGTCCATCATCCAGTGTTGGTTTAAAGACTAACTGCAAACTCTAAAAGGCTGTAATGCAATGACAAAATCATTGTTGATCTTTGGTCGTGGTTTTATAATAATGACTGTAAATGTCAATGAATAAAATTGTGTAGAAATGTTCTGGTTTAATATTTTTTCAAATGTGATTTATTCACATGATTGAGGTTTGTTGATTTTCCAGCAGACGCTAAATATTTAATTTTCCAGTCTTTAGTTTCACATGGTTCTTTGGAAATTATTCTAACAGTTTATTTTAAATTGTAAACAAAATATTTCACAATATCACAATTTTTACTGTATTTTTTATCAAATAAATGTAGCCTTGGAAAGCATAAGAGAAAACAACAAAAACATTTTTGGTTCGTCCGTTCTTTTCTTTATCTCTAGGTTTAAACTATTAATCGCAATCAATTGAACTAAAAAAAAAGTTTGTTTACTGTTCTGTGTATATTTATTTTATATAAATACACACATACAGTACATGTATATATTAAGGGAAAAAAATAATAATTTATATACAAGTGTAAATATATATATATATATATATATATATATATATATATATATATACAAATAAAAAATATATAAATATGTGTATTTATAACACACACACACACACACACTCTCATAGTATGTACAGTATACATAAACTTTTATTTTAATTGCAATTAACCGTTTTTATCTCTGACATGGAAATACATCATACATTACTATGTATTATATGTTGCATTACATAAAAAAAAATATATATGCAAATGTATATTTTGCTTCTAAGATCACTGCTTGTCTCTTTACTCTTCAACAGCATCACCTTACTGTCAGTCAGACAGTGCTGGTGGTTCCGAAGCGCTCAGAGAGCCCCAATCCAAGTATGACCGAAGAGACGACTTATGTCCCTCGACCGGTGTCTTCAGTTGATGCTTGTACTAACACAGACCCTCCGTATGAATGCTGCCCATGGCTGCGCAGACTGTGCCCGTGTCCACCCAGAGGCCTGCTGGCCATCGTTATCACCAAAGGTTAGAAAAGGGTTCTTCCCAAACAGGATGATAGTGATTTGTTTTTCTAAAGCTTGGGGTCAGAAGGGGATTTTTAAGGCTTGCAGAAGAAATGTGATACTTTATTTAACAAAAAATAAATTATATAAAATGTTATCACAATTCAATATAGCTTTGTTTTGTCTTAACATATTTGAATTTGTTCCTGTGAACGGTGTCTGTTTGTTTTTGTCCCCTTTGTAGTGTCCATGGCCGCAGTGCTCTTTGGGGTAGTTTGGTCAGTTACAGAGAAGGAATGTCTTCCTGGCGGGAACCTCTTTGGCATCGTGACCTTGTTTATTTGTTCTGTGGCCGGAGGAAAGCTGTGTGGACTTATACATTTTCCAAACATGCCACCTTTACCTCCACTACTTGGTATGAGCAATTGTGGTGTTGTTGTCTGTTGTTAATAATGTAGCAATTACAACACAACACTTGCATGCAGCACAGTTGCATGGTCAGCATGGTGAATTCATGTGACTTACTCAAATTTTTGATTGCTGTTACTCAACAAATTTCAAATTGGAAATGTGAGCTCAATCTAAGGAAATACAGGCTGTGTTAGGGATGGCTTGCAATGCATATGGCTAAGTACATTCTTTATTCTATCTTGTAAGTTAAACCTGTAACGCTTCCGCGCTGTCGCGACGTCGCTTTGCAGCATAGCAGGAGAACTTGGAGGCAGACTTGAATCAAAAAACCGTGAGAGTTTATTAACCAAAACAAAGAACGCTGAACGAAAACACAGTCTATGCAGACAACTATGCAAGACATTACTTTAACAACGACTAACTAGAACTGAAAAACAAAGGGCTTTAAATACACAACCTAATTAGATACAAACACAAGGCACCTGGGGAGACACAGCTGGTAATTAATTAGGACCTGGGCGGGGTTACACATGACAGGAGCACATGGGAAACACAAACACAACACAGAGAAACCACGGAGCGCCTGGGGGCGTGACAGTGGGGTCCTGAAGGGGAACAGGACCTGAATCATGGTGAGCATTGGGCAAGACCGGGTTTAGACTGTGGAGCAGAGGTGGGCCTGGACCGTGAAGCACTGGAGGACCTGGGTCATGGAGCAATGGCAGACTGTGGACAGCTGAGGACATAGACCACTCAGCATTGACAGACCTTGAATCAGTGGAGCAGAACGCCACCGAGTCAGAACCGGTGAAGCCAGGGTGGAGCCAGCAGAACAGGTAAACACCACAGCAGAGCGGACGTTGAGAAGGATTCTGTCTATGATATTCACTTTCTAAGAGTGTCTGATTTCCCCACTATAACCTAACAATAGCACAGACTGCTTGAGTACAAGTTTTTCCCTAAATGTTAAAGGTCTCTGCCAGGGTTGCAGTGTGTGACAGTCCTCTCTGGAATGCTGTGACCAACAAAAGCCTCTTTTACTGCTGTCACTGTGACTCTGAGATACACCGCCTCGACTCAAAATATCTGCTCTGCGTGGGCAGGTTTTATTTTACCTCTCTCGTGTCTGCTGCTGGCCATGGACATGCTGTCTCTATAGTTAGCAAAACAGCTTCATTAAGTGATGTACTTTAGGTTACTGAGATGTGTCCTATCTTGGGATGTCTGGCCACTAAAGAGATGCTGAGGACTTGTGAGGCATTTATAATGGATTGGTGGCCTTCACGAATGCTGCAAAGGATATTCCTTTACTCTTCTAATGCTGATAGCACACAGTAGCTGAAGTAAAGAGTCTCAAGCAGACCAGAGTAGGACCCTGGATTGTCACAGAGGGTGGACTATTGCATTACTGATGTTTACTATGATATTCTCTTGTTTGAAAAGCCTTAAATGTTTTAAAATGTGCATCTAGGAGTCTCAATAATTAAAGCCATGCTGAAGAACTGTAACCAAACCTTTCTGAGGTCAAAAGTTGCATGCTGTCATTATGAGCACAATGTTGCATTGAGCTGGTGGTAGTAGTAGTGTGGCCTCTTTATATTTGGGCTGGACACAAAACTGTTATTACTACCTGTTTTTATCTACATTGAACAGTGACAGCCTGTTCAGAGAACTGTGTTTGAAATTAAATGGCTTCCCCAAAAATAGAAGTTTTGAGAACCAAAAGATCCTTTTTTTTTTTGGTGCCACATTTTCTGGATTATGCTATTTCTTGATGATGATGATGTATTCAGAATTGTTCAGAGGGTAGAATATGGTTCATCATTGTCGTTTGGCAGTGAAATTGTTAGCATTGTCTTCATACTTAGCTTGGAATGTGGGCTGCCTTTTGGCTTATTTTCTTGCTGGAAGCCTGTAATGCAGTGGGATACGGTCGCCTTGTGTGAGAGGACTGTTTGTAGAACCTTAGAAAAACAGGGTGTGGGGAATAATAACAAGACTATATCCTCCTGTTTGAGAAAGTGAACCTTTATATCTATGACAGAATGAAAATGGTGAACTTTTCTTTGCTCATGGACAAGGCATGTGAAACTCTGGTCGTTCTGGTCAATTAAAACTCACGAAGCAAAAGGTAACCAATACTTATAAGTGCATTTGTTGACTGTGTTTTTCCTTTGGAAGTGGAAGAGAGATGGGCGTGTAAATGTGAGAAAAAGATTTAGAGAGAGAGAGCTAGACAGGCATGTAGGAAGCATTAACAAGTTACTCTATCAACATGATGAGACACGACCAGCCACACTGGGCTGAACTGCATTAAAAGCCCGCACCTGAGTGTCCATGTACTCCAGCGGGACAGGATTCACCAGCAGTGACTTACTGAGAAATACAACACCACTGGCACTGAGCTGCAACTGGAAAAAAACAATAAAAACATTACACTGGTTCAGACTGCTCGCTTAAATAATACACATGAATACTTTGCAAAGTTGACACGTCCTGCTGTGTGATATTTAATATGAGGTAATCAGTCTACAGTCTAATGCCTACAAAAGGCTTGATCAAACATTATGCCACACACTCACACACTTTTGGATTTATAAATTGTATTTTATTTTCTGTCCACATTATTTGGTCTTTAATTTGTATATATTTATTTAATGTAATGTAAAATGCAATGCACACACATATATATTCTTTACATTTAATGTCTGATCTGTTTGTTTATTTTGTTCACAATATTGAAATGTGTATTGAGTGTTTTTTTCCAAACTATATATTCGTTTATCTAAATACAGATATTAGGTGCTGTCATTGCATTAATTAGAGACCGTACAGCGAGTCACAGTTTTTTTTTACATTCATACATGGTGGCTCTTTACAGTCACAGCAGTAATCAGCTTCACCAAGGCTGAATTTCGTTGAAGCTGTTATTTACCAGAGCCAAACTCTAACTGTGTTATTTACAAACCTCACTGTAAATCCAGCAGTCGTCAATTTAGCTGGCAAAGCATGATCCCTAACCAAAACCCTAAAAGAGGGATCTTTCAAATCTGCACCAAAAATCAAGACATCTGAGAGTCGATGTTGTGTCCTTGATCTGATGCTGGTGAATTCCAGAGAGCTGACTGTTGAAGGCTCAGGATGGGTTAATTGTAGATGTCAGCTGTCAAACCCGGTAACCAGATGAACAAACATTATACCTGGCCCAGATTTCTATATGTGACACACAACAGCTCTATAAATGGATATTCATGCCAGAGATTTTGTTCTTTTGTTCCTCAGTATTCTGCTTTCTGAGATTTGAAGGTAATATTTAATGGCCACGCATTCCTGTACGTTTGACCATGTCTTCAACACAACTTGTATACTGCAGGTTTTTATAGCCCATATTGTGGAGCAGTCTCCAGATGCTGTGGTGTCCATGTGTCCGCCAGTGGTTTTTCATATATTCACCATGAGCATTTTCACTTGGCCCTCGGCCAGAGCAGCGAGCCCGTTCATCTCCCTTATATCTTTTAGCATGAGCTTCATATTGTGTGGGGAACTGGCATCTGCTTTCAGTGTTCCAGACACTTCATGGTGTGTGTACATGTGTATGATGAAAGATTTATTGTGCATTACATCAATGATTGAGCATTAGCTGACAAAGAAACATTCTCCTAATCATAAAATATCTCATGCTACCAACTCTTGCCCAGATGTGGGCCAAATGCATGGCCATTGATGAAACACATTATTGGCTTTGTGTGGTAAGACACACTTGGAGTCTATGGCGCCTCATCACGGCAGCCGTAAAGCTCTGTCACAATGACCCAAAACAGCTGTGTGACAGAACAGACATCCCTGTGCAATTTCCTGGACTTGTCCACTGAAGTTTTGAAGTCTTCATTTTCTACAGCAGCTTGAGACATATCAATGCTATCCACTGTGATCTACTGTCCACATCATTAACATTACAAAAATGAAGCAGCTTCTCCAGTTAAACAGGGTTTCTTGAGGACGTGTAGATCTATGCACCATGGAAAACCCTTCCTAATGTCTGTACACCTTTAAAAAGAGGTGAAATATATGAAATAATAATAATAGTGTCTTTTTGAGTTGGTCTGGTTTGAATTTGTACATTTTGTTACGTGCAACCTGATCTAACAGAATTGTGTGAAATAACCACGAACTCTTAATGCATAATTCCGTGTTAGTTCACGTAAGGACCGAAAATTGCATGAAACTACCACGTAAAAGATTACAATGTAATTCAGTGACAGGCATCAGCCGTGATCCACTCACGGATAACTGGATTCATTTAATATAAAATGTATACTTTTATTTTAGCACCTAGCCCCACCTTTACCAAAACCTACCCAGATCTGAACAATATTAAACACACACAGACAATAAAAGCGTATAAAAGGTATTTATTGCAAAAACTGACCATAAGCAGTAAAAAAAAAACATAACAAACAAGTTGCATTTCAAGTCCTTCTGAAGCCATACGATGTCTTTATGTGAAGAAGAGAGTAAAATACAAGGTTTTAATTGCTGAAACTATCCCCGCTTCGTTAACGCGTTGACTCTTATTCAAAAGACACTCTCGTCCTGTAGAATGACGCACATCGATCAGCAGAAACAGAAGAGCCAATAACATTTCACAACAGCATGACGCGATCGGTCACGAGACATGCGAGAACTAATAGAATTTTACAACCAAGTCTGACGTAAGGATACTTCAGGCGGCATTTTTCAAATTTGCGCAAAGCGAGAGCTGCCTGCAGCACAGATGAGTCACGGCGGACGGAGAGATGCTGATCAATCCTTTCATCTCGGAAGAATTAGAATATTAATCCTTTTTAATAAATAATGTTGGTAGTTGGAACTGCTTGTTTATCTTGTCTTTTATTAACGGGTACGTTTAGGGGAAGTTGTTGTGTTACTTGCTCATATAAATAAATGAATATAAATAAAACTGTTGTGACCGTTTACAGTGAAAAATCGCACCCCAATAAATATACAATAATGGCAATATAATTAACCAATATTTGAATCCAAATCCGTGAGCGGATCACGGATGATGCCTGTCATTTAATTACATTGTAATCTTTTTCGTGAGCCCATCAAGCAATTTTTGATGATTACGTGATACTAACACAGAATTATGCATTAAGAGTTTGTGGTTATTTCACACAATTCTGTGAGATCAGGTTGTAATAATTGTCATTCATTCTTTTAAATAGTTCCTGAAAGAAAAAAAAAATCTGACATTTTTTACTTTTGTCATTTAAAACAACTTATTACACACAGAAAAAAATTGTTTTCACGAAACTTCACAAATAAGTAAACACATTAAATGAAATGTATTTTCTTGTAAAACACTCTTTATTAATCTTTATTTAGAAATGTAATTTATGAATTGCTAAAAATTGCAAAATTAAGAAAAAATGGTGCAGAAACTCAGTTTTTACTCAGAAACTTCACAAATAATTAAAATAAACAGAAATATGTACACTGAATTACACTGAAAACTGTATTTTCCAACATACTTCAATAATCTTAAACTTTACTCAGACATTGCTAGTCAATTTCACAATTAAGAACCAGCAAGTAACCATCTGAATTAAAGATAAAATTAGAAAGACTGGGATAGTTTATGTAAGGAATAATTGACGACGAGCCGTTGAATTATTAGAAAAATAATGCACACCCGAGGTGGTGATGCGGTCACG
>JAUCNO010000001.1:1848410-1861416 GCA_032353835.1 Enteromius viviparus | reverse complement strand
CCCAGTGGAAAACCCCCCAAAAGTGAGCTGTACTGAACCGTACCATACCGTACTATGCAGTGGAAAAGCGCCATAAGTGTCAGCAAGGCCGGTACCCATTGGCCGGTACCTCATTAGTATTATCGCACACTAGCCTATTAATTATTCATAATTTCATTTATCCGCCTCGGCATAAATACCATTGTCTCACTCTTCTCGGTATCTAGTTTCACATGATCCCGCCTTCCTCCCCTTCTCTGACTTATTCCTTCGCACCTTCAAGGGGGGCGAACGGGACCAAGCCTCGCTCCGAGCTCTGCCCTCGCAAGGGTTACTATCAGCAGCCCGGACAGCACGCCAAATTTGCTTATTTAATTTAATGAAGAAGTACAGCTTATATTTTAACACAGGATAACAAAATCCAGCATACTTGTTTCAAAGTGCCCCAAACAGACCTCTAAAACCACTAATAAAAATCTGGTGATTAAAGTGGTAGTTCACGCTAAAATGAAAATTCTGTCATTAATTACTCACCCTCATATCTTTCCAAACTCGTAAGACCTTTGTTCATCTTTAAAACACATATTAACATTTTTAATGAAATCAGAGAGCTGTTCGACCCTCCATAGACAGCAACACAACTGAAATGTAGTAAAAATACCAGTAAAACAGTCCATGTGACATCAATGGATCAAATTCACTTTCGCAACGCTAGGAGAGTTATTTTCTTTTGTGGAAAGAAAGCAAAATAAAAATAATTTAACTTTACTACTCTGCTCCCGTGACTTTTAATGTATTTGATGTACTCAGCCTTGTTTATATCCGGGTCATCAAAAATCATAAAAATGATGTGTTCTGAAAATGAAGGTCCTATGGGTTTGAAAGGACACGAGGGGGATTACATGACACAATTTAAATTGTTGGGTGAACAAACCCTTTACAGTTTTTTTTACAAACGCTAGGACACATTTTTCAATACTTAGGTCACTTTTGCAGAACTCTTCACACAGGGAGCACATGTGGGCAAAACTGAGGATCAATTATCATTGTTTTGGCACAAAATGCATTCAATGATTACATCTCTCAAATTTCATGAATTCTTTTCTCACTCAGACACAACAACTGCCAAAAATCTTTGTACGAACAGCACATTTTGCACATGCTTACATACTGTTTTCAAAACTGTTAAACTTATGTTCAAAACAATAACATAATGCAAAACTGAATGAGGCAGCAAAGTTCAAGAGCAATATTTTATTGAAACATATTTTAAGTCTAAAAATGCAGTTTAACCAGCCACAGCTGGTTCTCATTGTAGATGAACATTGTGGAAAGTGTGTAAACAAATTTTTATATTTTGGAATTACTTAGTGCAAAAAAATAAAAATAAATAAACAACATCAAATATTGACGAATTCTGCATCGTGTCTGATTCATTCCAGTAACATATATTGCAGTTATATAGCAATTCTAAACAGAGATGTGTCGTTGTTTTACACAAGAAAACACTGTTACATGTTGTTCATTGTTTTGTGGGTTACAAAGTGCGTTTGTCGGCTGTCAACCTTTGCTAGTGTTCCGGAAGAATGAGTTTATTTGAGACCTGAATAAATTGTTTTGCTAGTTGTAGTGCATTTTGAATGTGAAATGAACTGCTTTGCCAAGCTAAAAGTCTGTTAGGAGAATTGTGTAAAGAGTGACCTAAGTATTGAGAAATGTGTCCTAGTGTCTGTAAAAAAAACTGTAATTCATCCTCTTTTCTTCAACCCTGTTAACTAGACCAGCAGCTGCAGACCACAAAAAACCATGCTGCGATCTAGCTTCATCTAGTCTCTTCTCGGCTGCTCTCACCTCAGTGAGCTGAAGAAATACAGTCTTCCCCTCTGCGGCCTGGTCAAGCAGTCAGCCTGACATCTTACTTAAAGCCAAAATGCTTCAGCCACTCTCATTAAACACCGCTCAGCTCCTGGTACTGGCTTCAAAGCTCTTCCACCCCGAGTCCCCAGCCATTTTTATTTCATAGCTTTCAGAATTCATGAAATTGGAGAAAAGGTAAAGTGCTCGTATAAGACAGCTATAAAGCATGTGGCCCTGGCTGCCCACTTAGCGCTGGAATAAGATTAAACACTTTCTGTTTTTGCACTTCAAAAAGCTGTGGGCTATACTTGAGCTCCCCGGTTGGTTTCTGAGTTCAGTCTGTGATTACACCAGTGTGCGCTTACATTGCCGGGGAATGTCTGAACGTTTCAAAGCATCAGCGCCTGATCACATCCTGTTTCAAAGCGCCTCGTTCCCGCGCAGCCGCATGCTAATGCAATTTAACCTCTACACACATCCGTGCTGATTTCATCAAGCGGCAAAACACCCTGGCTGCAACTTAATAACGATGCGAAGGGAACCCAGGTCGGTCTCTCAAAGGCGACACAAAAAAAAACGCGAAATAGTGAGAGGGCTTCCATCATCTCGCCTCAAGGATATCATTCATCTTTGTCTCACCCTCTCACTTTTCGCATCGTCTCTCTCCCCGTGATATCCTGAGCTAATTTGATGGTGCATTTTGCAGTCTAGTCACTGATTAAGGCGTCTCCATTCATCACGCTTCTGGTAAGGGTTCCTGAGGCTTGTTGCTCGTCTGTGAAAAGAAAGCGATAGCATTGCATCATGGCGACAGTTTTTCATTATAAACAGTTTACTTACCATCACTTATCCATCCACATGATGAGCTCGTCAGTCATGTGGCAGGGAGGCAGATCCCATCACATCATGAAATTAGAAGCAGCGCCATTTCCTTGCCAGCTTCCCAACCAGTAAAAAAAAAAAAAAATACAATACAACAGCAGCGTCAGTATAAACACATCAATTTATCTTTTCGATCGAGAAAGTCAAACGAAGAGCTATTCGCTTGGAGAGCTATTAAAATGAGATGCTTAACACTGTCAAAAGTTTTGTTATTATCTAAAAATGAATGCATCAGTATCTTTCTTGCATTTTCCATCAGATGAAATGATGCTTCCATTAGTGCTATGGAGGAAGCATTAACACTTAGGCATTTACTATTTGGAATCTTGAATATGATGTGCGGCTTTCTTGGTGTTTGTTCTGTTTTTCTTTGTGTTGTTTTAAACAGCCCCAGTCACAATAGATTTGTTTTTTTGGACTTCTGATTATGCTGTGCAGACTGTGTTGATTTTGAATGAAGTTTACTCCACAGGGGTTCCTTCTTCATGCACGTCTTATTTGTGTGTGTTTTTTTTTTTACCTCAGAGAGAAAAATAACTGGGTCAAAGTGTCTCATGAGTTTCTTTTGACGATTCTGTTTCTGACCGTTGTGTATTTTTTTATTTCATATCAAACATTTATCGTTGTCACTAAAATGCAACTAATGTTTTTAATATATTACAAACCTATTATTCAGAGATGTAGGCTTATTATTCATATGGACCACTGACTCACAGCATGTCTTTGGACTTTTGGTTGAAATGTAGGCTATACAAATGTTTTAAGAAATAACTTCTCATATAAATATAAGTATAATCAATATATAATAACTGTTTTATATTGATGATAAAAAAATAGCAAAACCTATTTGAAATAGTTACTAAAGTGCTACTAAACTATGCTTAAACAAATAGCTAACTTATTTACGAACTAACTAAATTTTTTAAAATATAAAATTATACTGTGAATCAGAACCAGTTATATTTTCCAAGAATAGTTTGTTGACGAATCTCTTTGTTGATTATACACTCTGTTTATCTGTACTTATTTCTGTATATTGTAAAAATACTTTATGGTTATTTTATTAAAATGGTTTATAAAAGGTTCATATTTTGGTTTTGGGAGTCCCCAACAACAAGCAAGGTCAAAAAACACTTTCATTAGCCATATTCGGATGGGACTGATTTTCAAAATGTGTGAGTTTCGATTCCCTGACGTCTGCTATTTTCATGTACCATTTCGGACGGGACTAAACTTCTCAGTGTTTATTATAGAGGTGGGAGCAGTGTGTCCAATTTTCAATCGAAAGTAGCTAAATCCAGCTTGAAATGTCGCTAGATGACATCATACGTCAATTTACATATTCATTACGCCATTGCGTCATATTATCATGCTTCTCAGTGGTCACAATAATGGAATTTAATGCACCCGAATTCTCAATATAACTGTTTTCCCTGATATAATGGTTTCTGAAATCAGAAAAACAGAAAGCTAAACTAATTTCAGCCTACTAAAACTATACATTAAATCTCACAAATGTTAAAATGACTTGTTTGGGGATGTCAAAATGCAAAAGTAGCAGACCAAATGAAGTTAATATTTTTCAGATGTTTTTCTGAATGTATTTTTTCATCTTTTAATCACCTCTACTTCAACTCCCAGCTAAAAGGCTAACTCAAGCATGCACTGACATGTTTTTTTCTTTTTTTGTGTAAGTTGATGCTGACTTCAGGTTGAGCCAGGAAAAGTTAAAAGAGAAAAGTTAAGCGAGAAGGAATATATCTAGAGAGATTTGGGAGGTGAGACAGAGTACATTTTCTTTAATAGAGAGAAACTGGTGCCCTTCATTCCAAAGAAGCTGTCGCAGTCATGAAACAATGTAAGTCACACTGTTATTACAAGCAGACACACAAAGGCATATAAGTACTCCTCAGCTGAAATAATAAGAAAAAATAAAACAAAATAATCAAGCTGAAGATTTGAAGAAAAACAGAATATAATGGAGGCATAAAAGTGAATCTATAGAAGAGCAGCAGGCACAAGGTTTTATTTTTTATTTTATTTCTGCGAATGCCTTTTATGGAAACCAAGCAGGTGTTTTCAAAAGTTTTCGATCTAGCAGCCATCAGTAAAATGACATAAAACAGAGATGTTTGCGAGCAGGCGTCCCTGAAAGAATAAGTAAAAAAAAAGGCAGCAGAGAAAGCTCATAAAAGCATTCCATGTGACTCTTTATACAGTATGTGTGCGCACTGTGAGCTTCGTGTGAGGAAAAGACCTACATTCAAGTTGTTACTTAATGATAATCCATTCAAATATGGCACCTGAGCACAAAAACCTCCACATTTTCAGTCGCTATTATATTGAAAAGAATGTCTTCAACATTCATGTATTTTTTAGAAAAAAAGAAATCAGCAGTATGTGTTTGGAACATCATGATTGTGAGTAAATGAAAACCAAATATTCATTATTGAATTTTTATCACGGTGAAAGGAAGTTATTTTTCAGATGGGTGATTGTTGAATTAGGTTTAAATTCAAAGATACACTTTTTGTCAAACGGTTCACAGAAATGTAATTTTTGGTGAAGGCTTAGGTTGATTATGTCACTCCCGTGACAGGGTCTAAAACTATTATAGAATTTTCACTTTCATTTTCTTTTGGGCATGTTATCAGACAAATGGTTTCGTCTCTTGATCTTGTCTGTCTGTAGCTCCAATGACATCTGACAGAGAGCCATGCTGATGTATGACAGTCTCGCTGTACTTGGCACTTTGTCTTTTCTGTGAAATCGAACCTTTATTTGACTGCCAGTGAAAGGCAGCTTGTAAATAAAGTAAAATTTTAAGGCTGCCAAGTTGAATTCTCAGCTCACTGAGCTGACATCCTCAAATAGTTTGCTATAGAGTGAAAGAGACAAGCAAAACATTAGCTATAGCACTGTTTCCAACTCAAAGCAAGTCATAACCTAAAAAGAGTGAGTTTAAGTTTTCAGCGCTTTCGTAAACTTTGCCATCGCAATTTAAGTTGATAAACAAGTAATAATATCATACTTGCTTCTGTTTTGTATTTTAATTGCTTTGAATGAACTCTACAGTAGATTTTTTGTGTGAGTTTAGCAATGACTACAGGCTAAAATTATTGTTAACATTGTAACTTTATATTTTTAATATAAATGTATTGTGTATTTACAGTAAGGAATGTACAGTAACTTACAATTTCTAGGAACAGCTGTTGCATGATCATTTTACTGCTCAATCAAAGCTTGCTTTGGTTTTTTTTACATGCTTAAATATTCATTTTTTTTTACCATGTCTAAATACATTTAATAATTAATGTGACTCTTGAATTATATATTTTGTTTACAGTCCAGTCAATTAAAGATTCTGCTTTAATGAGTAAGCCTCTGAGATGTTTGGTTCTCATACCTAAGTGATATATATATATTTTTTAATTTGTAATAATTTATAAAACACATTTAGCTTGCCTTCATGTCTTACTTAATGTCTTAGAAATGGGTAAAACTGCAGTCATGTGACATGGTTCCCATCTAATTACATAATGTTGTTAAATGACACTTAAAAGCGCTTAATGAATTATTCAGCACAGCCTATATAGATCTGTAAAATTTTACTTTTTAATAGTTTTGCCTACAGATTTGTATTTTTAATATTTTAAAGACAAGGAAATAATTAAATTAATCTACTCTATGTTTAGATCTTGCACTTATATGTGTAAAAATGGTTTAGGTGTCAATGTTTCTTGCTGTAGCTTGTGTACTTCCATTGTAATTGCTTTATTTTTAAAAAAAGTTACAGTTGAGATTATATTCTAGTTCTCTGATATCATCAAGAATATCTTAATTTGTGTTCGGAAGAGACAGTAAACAGAGGTCTTATAGGTTTGGAATGACATGAGGGTGAGTAATTAATGACAGAATTTTTATTTTTGGGTGAACTAAATCTTTAAGGCTATATTTTGTTGCACCTTAGCATTCAGTAAACCTGACTGAATCCAGCTATTTAAAGGGATAGTTCACCAAAAAAAAGTTTGGTAATCATTTCTTGACCTCTATGTCATTCTAACCCTGTAAAGAAACAGTTTGTTAAAAGCATAAAATGAGAGTCCAATGTTTGGACATTTCTCACAATTTTGCATATGAATGACATGAGGCGAGCTTACTTAATTTAATTTAATTAGTTAAATCATCTGTTTGTGAAATGTAAACAGGTTATTAAGACTGAGATGATCAGACTGAATTGAAGCAGCAGCTCAAGAGAAGGGCGATTTGAGATTATTATCTGGATATGGAGCTTGCAGAGAGCAACAGCATGCCATTTTGCCCCCTAGCCAGCCACACAATTGCAGTCTTAGATGCATTAATTATGAGCCATTCTGTCTAGTGAGAAGATGTGATGGATTTTATTTATAAACTTTTTAGGGGGGTGGGTGCTTTCTGAACTCCTTGGTCTTCCAGAGTGAGTTTCATGCATAAACATCGGTGAGAAACTTTATTTAATACAAGGGGTCATCTGAACTTTTAGGTAACCCTCAGGACTCAGCCTTCAGGGAAAGATCAACAAGACTTTTTACAGCCAAAAACAAAAGAACTTCAGGAAAATAGAAGGGTGTTGCCTTGTGTCATGTGGTGATTTTAAATATGTATTAGTTTTCTTTAATAACATTATCACAATTAAACAAACATGAGGGGCATTTTTATAATTATTATTACAACTAAGTAGACCTAATTTCACCACTTCGTTTTAAGCGGGTATTGTTATCCAAAATATAAAACTAATTACTGGCAGTTTATAAGAAAATATGTTTAATCTTTTTCTGGATTTTTTTCTTTCTTTTTTTCTTTCCTCTAATTAAAACATTTTAAAAAAGAAATGTTTCTTGGAAATATTTCAATTGATGATCATTAAGACCCCAGTATCACAGTTAAGCTAGTAAATTAACAAAAACTTGCATGATATTATTAATATTTTTAAGTCTAACTTTCATCTTGTTAACTTTCAAACTGCATACTGTTAATACTCAGGCTTTTGTTAAAAAAAAAAAAAAATATATATATATATATATATATATATATATACTTATATATTTTATAAAATATATATATATATATTTACATGAATTTTTAACAGCTTGAGCAGAGCATCAGCTTCACTTTTTAAAAAAAATAAGTGACACAAGCGGATTAATTTTTACAGTTACTAAGAGTTAAACAGGTTCTGCGTAACAGTTCTGTATTATAATTAAACTTTTAAACTGAACGACAGGTCTGCTTGTTACATTAAAGTTGTCAATTTTAATTAAAATAAAGCTCAACATCTCATTTCCTATCCTCAAATTGAGTTCCTGAAACAGATTTTGGCAACCTTGAAAATGTTTGGGTTTTAACTGCGATTTAATGTCTAGGATGTGTTTTACAAGAAATGAGTTCTGAGATGCACATTTTTATCAGCGAGACCCTGAAGGTGAGCCAAGCAAATATTAAGAGAACAAACTGTGGGACAGAGACCCATCAGAACCATTACAGAACCGATTATAAAGCATGTAAATCACACCTTGCATCGCAGTCGCCAGAGACGAGCCAGACAGACCGATGACTATTAAGCTGAAAGAAACCAAATGAAGAGTAAAAACACCACTGAACTCTACTCATTTCTCCTTAAGCCAGGTGATTCATAGTCCCCCAGTCTTTCCTCCCTCACTGCACTTTTCCCTACAACTGATTAAAGGGCACTTTTTAATATCTGTCTTCCAGCTGTGCCAGGGTCTTTAGAGCAGAAGCATTAAAAACGAGAGCATACCATCATTAAAATCAGGAAAACCATAAAATACGGCAGGCGATGAATGTGTTATTTCTCACATAACAATTAAGTCAAGCTGGAGTGCCACAGATTAATCAATGTCTAAATGACAACAAAAGCAGAAACTGATTAGGGCAGAGGAATGACCTGGACACACATTATGTGCCATCTGCACACAGCAAACAAATAACTGTCCACATATCAGAGCAAGCCAAGGCATCTAGCTTGTGAATTTAATTTACCTTCCAATGATTGTGGCCAGAGTATTTATGTCCTTTTTTAGGGGCAGTCTGTGCCAGCTGGACTGGCTGAATTTCTTTTAAATAATTTAAAAACGTAACCTAATTTTGAAAAGACTTTTTCCATGTCATCTTACAAACCACAATAAGAATTTATAAGAAGGCAGACAGCAACATTACTTCTTTAAAGGAACATTTCACCCCAAAATTAAAATGCTGTCCTCATTTTTGAGTATTAATAAATAATGACTTATATTTAAGTTATTTTATGGTTTCATAAGACTTTTAGACTTTGCACTATATAAGGCTTAAAAGTTTTAAAAACCCATTTATTGTATACAAGCCTCTTTTTTCCTTTCACGTTACAACAGAGCCCAGTCTCATGAAAATATGTATAAGCCAAATAAAAACGTAAACTCTTTGACGCGCAAAAATGGTGTGCACATGATTCCGTATTTGTTGCTACAGTATGCATCTGATATGCAGTTTTCTATTCTTTATATTCTTAAAAAAACCTAAAAAAAATATTAAGGTTTCTATAACAGCACGACTGCTTTCAACATTGACAATAAGATATGATTAAAATACTGCTAACACTTTACAATAAGGTTAATTAGTTAACATTGGGTAACAACATTAGTAAACCTGAACTAAGAAAGAAAAATACTTACAGCATTTATTAATCTTAATGTCAAATCACAAGTAGTTTGTTCACATTAGTTAATGCGCTGTGAATTAACATGAATAAACAATGAAAAACTGCATTGTTTGTTCATGTTAGTTAATACATTAACTAATGTTATTACATGGCTCTCTGGAAAGTTTGATTCTGATTGGTCAGTTGAGACATTTGCAGGTTCGTTCTTTTCAAATAATAACCGCTCCAAAGTAATAACGCATAGCCGGTACTACTTGAATTTTAAAATCCCTACGCACCAACATATACCATTTGGTTTTTATTCAATTTTAAGTATTTTGAATGTGACTGAGGCAGCTAACAGGAAATAACATGTGATGAATCATATAGACAAGACAAAAGATGGTGAAGACAGAAAGTAAATCAGAAATTAACCAGGACCAAGACAAAAACAGAAGCAAATGGGGATGCAGAAGCATAGGAAATCCAGATATGTGTGTGTGTGTGCGCGCCATCATAAGGGTCCAATAAACAAGAGTAAATTGGAACTTGTGGAGCTACAGCTGAGTTCTGCCCCTAATTGTTTATTGAATAATGTTTACCAGGCCATGATAAAACCTCATAGTTTGTTAGCCATCCAGTTTATTTAGCTTTACAGCACATTCCTGAATGAATACTTGGAATTATTTGGTTGAAGAGCAAAATCCTTAATAAACAAAGGACGGATGGAAAAAGATAGAAGAAAGGAAAGAAAATTGGACTAAAAATTAATGAAGGTTTGGAAAACAGAATGAAGGTTTTTATTTGTTTATTAATTTTTTTACCCACAGTGGCTTTAAACTACCAGACTGATGGCCGTATGATGCAGCTGAACAGAGCCAAGTTCATGGTGAATGGAGGTAGCGGCTATGTGCTCAAACCTGGTCCAATGTGTAAAGGTACACTTGTGAATTCCAAATACTGATACATCACAAATAAGATCACTCTGTCACTAAACGCATAACTGTAGGAATGACTTAACATTTAAAACCCTTTATTGTCAATTAATTCCATAGTTACTCAAGGTATTGTGTTGGTCTCTGAAAATCTATTCCAGGCTCCTTCAACCCACTGCATGATGATCCACTTCCTGCAAATCCGAAGAAACAGTTGGTGATAAAAATCATTAGTGGTCAGCAACTGCCCAAACCTCCTGATTCAATGCTGGGAGATCGTGGTGAGGTAAGCAGGTGCTGCCTAAGAGTACATTTCCAATCAGATTCAGAGTTGAAATAATGTTGACATGAAATGTTGAAATGACGTTTGTGGATTTTATCCATAGATCATTGATCCCTTCGTTGAGGTGGAGATTATTGGTCTTCCGGGGGACTGCTGTAAAGAACAAACCAGGGTTGTGGATGATAATGGTACAGCTGTGTTCTCATGTGTCCAGGGATTTGTTGAGCTTATTCGAACAGAATTATTTGGGGCATTAACCCTTGTTAATGTTTTGTTAATGCAGGATTTAACCCTGTGTGGGAAGAGACTCTGTCTTTCACACTTCACATGCCTGAGGTGGCTCTAGTACGCTTTCTAGTTTGGGATCATGATCCCATTGGACGAGACTTTGTGGGCCAGAGAACCGTAGCTTTCAGCAGTCTCATGCCAGGTATGAGAAATTCTATGTGGGTGTCTCTTCCACTATCTGTACTTTTCCAAAGTTCCAAATGTGGGTTTTGGGAGGAGCCTTATCTTTCATATACTGTACATGCAACCTATTTATCAGAACTGTTTTTTTTGTTTTTTTTAGGACATTCAAACAATTAATCACATACAAAATAAAAGCTGTTGTTTACATGAAATATGAATGTTTACTGTGTATATAAATGATATAGACACACATTAGTATATTTAATACATACACGTATATATTTATGAAAAGGATAGTTTATATACTAAATATATACAGTATAAATTTGTAAATGTGCATGTAAATATTTTCAATATATATACTGTATGTTTGTATATATATATATATTTATATATACACATGATAAATAAACAAGTTCACATACATATAGTATGTAAACAAACATTTTTATAAGGATGCGATTAATTGTGATTAATCTTTTGATAGCACTGTTTTTTCTTAATCAATAAATAATGTTAGAATTACATAATATAATTAATTACATAATATTTTTACATTGTGTGAATATTATAGTTCAATATAAATAACAATATCATTTACTTTTTTATCATCATTACAATCATAAATAATGGTTTAATTGTTTGTTTGTTGTACTTTATATATTATATATTAATTATTGTATATTATCTCATTCAACTGTATGCATATTAAGAAATATTATTTCTATGATTCATTTATTTAAATCAAGTAAAAAAACTGGTGTAATAAACATAGGACATACATGCGTCTGTAGTTTAAGAAACAGATATATATTATCATTATCAACTACTGATATAATCAGATTAAAGAGACAAAAAAGGACCATTAGACCGAGTTAAACTGAGATGAAGAGCCAAAGAATTCTGGGTCATTAGTAAATAGCATGTAAAGTGTGATAGCAGCAGGTCCCTGTGTCTCGAAGTGGTGTCATGTGAAACATGTCATTAAAGTAATGGAGGCCTGAGGTGCTGCTTTTGGACACGTCTGCTGCTGAACTCTCTCTACCCTCACACAGACAACCATACACTCTCACCGATGGAAGACATGCTTCTGTGCAAAAGCTACTGATAACACCATGTCTTCCTATTTTGTAAAATTTTTTTTTTTTTTTGAGTTGCATTCACTTTCTGAACGTTCTCACAAATTCAAATGCCTTTTTTTTTCATCCCATTTTCAATCATTCCTTCTCTCTCTCACTCCTGCAGGATATAGACACGTTTATTTGGAAGGAATGACAGAGGCATCCATTTTTGTCCATATCACAGTGCATGACATCTATGGGAAGGTGAGCTTATAACTACACAGACAAATGTGATCAATTTCCATTTCCCCTGGACAACTAAATTCTACTCTCTATTTCTTCATTTGTTTAGTACTTAGATCAGTTCCTACCCTAATAAAAGTAATATATTTACAATACCGTTCCACTTTATGTTAAGTGTCCCTAATACCTGTGTACTTACACTGTAAAAAAAATGTGCCTTTAAATAACAATAACTTACCGGCAGCAGGGTTGCCAGCAATGGACTATTAATTTACAAACTTTTGTTTTAAAGCTCTTCATTTTTACAGCATGTTACCTTTATACTACCATGGAAATTAACTCAATTGCTTCAATTGCTTTGACAGTTCGAGTCTAAATTACTAGTATTCAAACAGGCTTGGTAATGTGAACTTATATCATTCAAGCTTGCCAAGAAGAAATATGTCTTAATAAAAAACAGAAAAAAATTTCAATAACTAAAAACACATCTTTAATTCAAATCGTTGCAGTTCATCATCAGCTATATCAAACAAGAGCTGAAAGCTCATCACTGCTTCAGTCACTGTCTTTAAATGAAGCAGCAGAAAATCAGTGTTTGTGTCTCTTCTAGGGCTGCAACTAATGACTATTTCAATAGTCGACTAGTCATCGACTACCTTAACGACTAGTCGACTAGTCATTA
>JAUCNO010000001.1:1832404-1848310 GCA_032353835.1 Enteromius viviparus | reverse complement strand
ATGCGTGTGTTTGTGTTAGTTTAGTTTATATGTCTTAGGTTTATCCAATAAAGCCATATTTATAATTGAAAAGAGAATCTGTGTATCGGTGTTTTATGCCCACAAGTTAATGTCTTAAACTGCCGATCTTGTTACTGTGCTTTTAATAGTGTTTACACTATAATCTATAATCAGGATTTTAATGAATCACAGACCGACTCAGTGAGCCGCCGTAAAACAGTGATTCTGTTCAAATTCCCTATAGAACCTTTAATGATTCTGATTTACTTATATTTGTACGTTTGAGCTAATCTTGTTCCTTTACAAGACTCATTTGTGTATTGCATGTTGCTTGTTCATTGTGGAATTAACCTTCCTCCCCTCGTAAACCCTCTGTTTCTCGCCCTGGATTATTGTTCTCAACTGTTCTGCCTGTTCTGGACTCTCGATCTTGCCTCTCCCCATTGGATACCATTTGCTGATCGCTCAACTGCTGATACGTGTTTGGATTATTCTCTTGGTTTGCCTCTGATGTTCCAGTTTGCCATGATTGACCCTGCTTGTGATTGCTCTGTGAGTTTTGTGACCTTTTAATAAACAGTATGCATTTGGATCCGCACGCCTCTGAGTCCAATCGTTACACCTTTACTTTATTTACTGTCATCATTGAGCAAATAACAACAAACAAACAAATAATTTGTGCAGATGGTACTGCATTTTATATAATTTAAATAAGACAATAAATATATCAAAATCATTTATCACCATTTGTTATAAATGCTCAGAATAATTAATTAAACAATTTTAAATATTGAATATTATACATTGGTATAGTGTGTCTAATATCCCATCATCCCTGTGAGTGACAGCTCTTCTAAGGGCGATATTGATATGGCTTAGATTAGCCTTTCTACATTCCTCAGCTTTCATCATATCTTTTTTCCTGCATGCAGAAGAGTTTGATTAAAAATAAGCATAAAAACAGCTGACTTTAGAATGAGAGCTTGAAGTGCCATTTCTAGCCCGTTTTACATCTCAGTATTTCTAAGACAAACTTGAAGCACTCATTTTTTCTCACTAAAATATGATTTCATCCAGTACAATTTGCAAGATTCTCATTTTTAAATATTAATGAACAATTTTCACATTTCTAAACCGTTTTCTTGGATTCACAGGGTAGATGTTCTGTATCCTTTCAAGCATTGCCAGAATTATATTTGAAAATGTTTGAAATTATCATGAAGGAACGAGAGATAATATGTTCTTGTTGCTTCTTGCTAGAAGCCTTGCTTCACTTCTGCTTATTTCCTTTAAGGTTGTTCAACGTAACTAACAATAAATGTTCATGAACATGAAGGATGAGTTTATTAATTGCCCCGACAGGTGCATAAATAAAGGAAATAAGGTTTAGACTGACCAGTACTCTTCTGCATATCTCTCTAAATAAGAATCTTTTCTTTTTTGGCTCCTCTTTCTGTAATACAGCTCATTATCTATTTGCTGAGAGTGTTGTTGTATAATTGAAGGGTCAATACTAAACTGTTCCTCCTTCCTCATGTAGGAGGACATTCATTAATCGGCTAGATGATTCATCAAGATGATGTAGATGCTCTCGTTGCCTTACCAGCTCACACAATCTCTAAAACCAGCAAACATGTCCACGTTGGAAGTTAGCTTAAGGGAGTGTTTTGTCTCTCTGGTAGTAGTTTGATCAAGTAAATAATGTGTTTAAATGCTCTCTGATAGATATTCGAGACCATTAGCAATCAGAACACTCATCCAACCAGGTGCATTATGGGAGTTAGCATTGTAGTCAAGGAGTCATTGGAGTTAAGCCTTCCCTTCCCTTCCCTTCCCTTCCCTTCCCGTCCCGTCCCGTCCCGTCCCGTCCCGTCCCGTCCCGTCCCGTCCCTTCCCTTCCCTTCCCTTCCCTTCACTTCCCTTCCCTTCCCTTCCCTTCCCTTATGTTCCCTGAAGATATTTTCTAAATGTCCACAAATGTATTGAAACTTCATTTTTGATCAGTAACATGCATTGCTAAGAACTTTTCTCAGTAGCTCACCAGGTAAAGGACTTTAGAGCTCTCTGGTACTTAAACATGATTATACTAATTCATTTAATTTAATTTCACATTTCATTCATTTTGGGATACGTGAACAGCTAGCTATGACTCAACGTACAGTTAGACGCAACTTACGTCATATGTTGAGTTAGAAGTCAGCCAAGAAGCCAGAACTCGAGACATTTTTTAAAAACTCTGTTCGTCTGAAAGAAGAAAGTCGTATACACCTAGGATGGCTTGAACAAGATGGCTATGGCGGTAATTTTCATTTTTGGGTCAACTATTCCTTTAATACAACATAGCCAGAATCCCATGCATCTGTAAATAAAACTGAACACACTTATAGCTCCAGCCACTGAATATTCCACTTAGAAATTATCAATAAACGCACAACATGATATGCAGATATGTCGGCAAAGATACACCCCCTCCATGTGAGCCAAAGTTGATATTAACCCATCTGGGCAAGACAGTTGTTCCTTTGTGTTGAACAAACTTTTTAAGTGTAATGAGATACATGCAGCAAAATGTAACTGTTATATCAGCATCTAGCACAACTGAGTCACATCGTTTGGGGAAGGTATGTTGGTTGTTTGCTTTTATATTGCTGTAAACTGAAAAGGACGATATGCTGTGATGGATAAAAATTGTATCAGCTTCCATTGTAATTCTATATTATACACCTGGCTCGCTGTGTTAAATCGATATTCGCATACGCTCATGTGAGCAGTCATGCAGAGGTAAATCCTGTGGGGAGATCAAGCACATGACATTTCCTGTGTTCTCAAGGTCACCAGCCTTGATTCTCTCTCAATGAAGCCTACAGATAAAGACAGATGACCCTGATATATACTAATAGAGGGACATTAAAGGAGAGAGCTCACCAAAATGCCTCGCCACGTAGTTCACGGCAGAATAAATTACCCGTTCTATGCCTCGCCTTTGTTAGAATGATCACCCCATGCTTCTCGAGTAGAACTGGCGTCTCATATTCACACATCACTTTACAATGCACTGCTCATACTAATAGGACAGGACTTAAAGACACGAGAGGCGTCTATCATTGTGCCAGATGTAAGTTTGATTATTAAGGCCTCCTTTGTAAAGGTCATTTTGACAAGTTCAGCAGTTAGTGCCTCCGTCTGAAATCATCAGCTCTCTGCAGGGTTGAAATTTAATACTCAGCAAGTGCTAAATGTGAGAAAGATGTAGCTCTATTAAGAAAAAGTAGCATAGCACACAAGATAAATCAAAATTTGAATATAGTCAGATTCTCATTGAAGGCATTTGTTTTTTTCTTTAGATTGGTGACATGTATTCTAGTAACGACGTGTCACGTTTATGTGACAGCCACAGTTTCACTGAAAGCTGAGAGATGGAGACCATGTCATATGCTGTGTGTGACTCAATGGCTGGCGCAGTTTGTAATTAAAATGCAGCAGAGAAAATAAATATTGAAACAGCAAACATTTTGAAAAAAAATAAATTGTTTAAGAAATATATAGCTTGGTCATGTTTTAAAGCAGGCCTACATTTCCTTATGATAAGCCGTTGAATATATTCAGATCATGGGCCTCGTGCTCATGTTTTATGAATGAAGCTCATACAGTGAACCGAAATAATTGGAATCTGCTGCTTTCAGAGAGAAAATCAATTTGCTAGAAAACAAGTGTCTTTCAACAACCATATTCCCAGGGATTTTTAGATTCCATGCAAAATTTACTTTCACAAACTCTCAGCACCTCATCGCATTTACCTTGAGCAGCATTCACGCTGTCTGTCAGTGGAGGGCCAATTCCCACACGCTAGTCAACTTTAACAAACTTCAAATGCACGCTCAGCCACGACTGCCAGGGTGAATTTGTAATTAAACCTGCTGGTTAACAGCAACACCTGCAATGAAGGAAAAGATTTGGAGGAGCGGTGGAGAGATAGCATATTCGAAATTTCATTAGGGATCAAGAGGACTACGGAGGACTCGTGCGAGCTTCTGAGGATGAAACACAAATTTGCATTCAGCACAGCTCTCTCCGTTGGTGTCTTGGAGACAGCTCGCCCAAGTAGGAAATATAATGAAGTCCCTTCATATTGATGTTTTGACAAGGCAGAAAGAAACACGGCACACGCAGGGAACAAAAACATCCATGCTTGAAAACAAATAAATCAATGGGCCTAGCCTTCGTCCAGTTGTTAGCTCAGCTTATCTTAACGTCCAAATCTGAATGGTGATGTGTCATTTTATCTTTAAAATACTTTGCCTGATAACAAAGACAATTATGAGTAAGCCATTTGTAAATCGATTTCCCTATAAATATTGTGACTTTGCGGCCGAACCGTTCCTTTGAGAATCTTAAGGCTTCCTGATCTGTTCAACATTGCAACATTGGTTCAATCAATCAGCATAAGCTTGGGGCAGGGTTATGTTTGTCCAACCAGGGATGCAATATACAGTACAGTAAGTCTCTAATGTCTCTTTTTAATGAATTCATAAATATGAATGAATAATATTTATTAAAACTGCTATACAGTTTTGAAATCTGAATTGGTAATTTATTATATTTGTTAAAAATATATACAGTTCTTTTATCCTTTGTTTTTACATTTCTTTAAAAAAAAATTATCTAATGCACCTTTTTTATTTATTCATAATTTATTTTTGTTCAAATGATATACACCTGCCTCGCCTGAATTTTTTTTAAAGAAGTCTCTCATTTTCACAACAGCTGCATCTATTTGATAAAAAAAAACAAAAAAAAAACAGTAAAACCAATAATTATAATTAAATAATTAATTAAATAAACAATAATTATTACAATTTAAAATAACTTAAATAAAAATATTTTAAAAATGTAAAATGAAGTAATCTGTTTTTGGCACAAATGGCACAGAAGTGATGTACTTCACCTTTAAGAACAACATATATGCACCTTTTAGTATTCCCCCAAATATACTGCACTGCGATTTGCTCCCTGCATGCTTTTGTTTCCCTCCGCATAATTAACACGTTGCACTTTCACAGTAGCTGAAAAGCCTTTCTCGGCTGCATTGAGGAACTGTCACTAGGTGGAGACCTTAATCTAAAGATGCAGAAGGCAGAGAGAGAAGGGGTGAAGGATGCATAAACATTGTCACAAAGCGAAGTCCTTGTATTTGACTCTACCCTGACAGGAGGAAGGGATGCACGCACCACCTAAAAGCCTCCCTCTGCCTCAAACACGCACAAATAACACAACCTACAGTTATTTGTTTTCCTACTGTATTTTCCTTTGGGGATATGGCCGGCGAATATAAACGGCAACCCCATTATTACAGCCCCGTGTCCTTTTTGCTGAACCTTCGTGTTGTATGAAGTATACACTTTGAGTTCTCATTAATACAACTGCTGCTCTGCCACCACCCAGTTAGTCTGAATCTCAGTTGCCTGGCAACAGTGAAATATCCATCCCCTGTTCCTCCTCTCAACATGGCAACTTTTTGTGGATAATCAATGCGTTATGTACAAGCCGAATCATTTGGAGCATGATTAGCAGGAAACGGTGACTCTTCCCGAAAATCCCAAGGTTATGACAAAGTTAATGGGCAATTTGCAAGCATTATTTCTTCCACATCCAGACGGCATGAGGAACCAAAGAGCATCTTTGTCATCACTATGCGTCGATTCTTGCGGCTTTGCTCAACCCGAGACTTTTGGTTTCAGAGATAATGTGGCTTGTGGTTCACGCGTGTTTGCTAGGTGACAGACCTGTAAGCTTGCTGGAGTGGCAGTGCCCCAGTTAAGCTCCCTAATAAAGCTTGACAGGCAGGCCTCTGCCCGGAATACTGATGCCAGCCGCCTGGCAAGCTGATGGACAGGCGCTCAGCGCTAGTGGCTTATGCTGGCATTACCCTCACACCTGAATTTTAAACCGCTAACTAAGGGATCTAATGCCTCATTGCCCGCCTGGCCCTGAACGGAAGCGAAACCTTCGTAATCCGAGTTTTACATCTAGGAGACAAAAGCTCCAAACTTGTTTCTCTTTGTTTGGTTGATGCTTTTGCAAAGGTGCCATGATGCATCATGCTTCACAGACACAACAAATCCCGGCGCGCTTTCGATTTTGACCTGTGATGTATGAGTCGTAGGAGTTTGCTGAACTTTTATTAGATGTGGAGATGTCAAGGGATAAATCTTCCTCTAAGCACCTTGGGCTAGTGTTGGTGCGCTAACACTAGCACCGCTTCTCTCTTTCTCTCTCTCTTCTTCACTGCATTAATGCAACACACATAGACTTTTTATTTAGTTTCCCACTCTCAGGCATCTGATTCCCTACAGTTCGCTGATTATAGAGGAGAGGAACATCAATTATTGAAGCCTGGTTTTCTATGAGTCATCATGGGTTTGCTGAATTAGCCATCTTGCCTATTTTTCTTCAGACTGTCTGCATTTCAACACGTCTCTGCTGCAGACAGTGCTCCTTAAAGGAATAGTTCAGTGAACACACTGTCATCATTTACTCATCGATTCAGACTTGTATGACTTTTTTTCTTATGTTGAACATGAAGGGATAGATTCTAAACACTGCGCTTGTCACTTTTTCCCCTCTTGCAATTAAAATAATCTAAAATGGAGCGAAATCTCCATGATAACAGTTCATGCAACTGGTGAGCAATGCTCCAGCTCTTCTGAAGTCATGTGCTAGCTTTGTATAAGGAAATAACTAAATTTTTTCATCTTCCCCTTCAGTTTTGCTCTCATGTCTGTTACACATTACAAGTGAGGATCTTAGAATTTTATGATAGGTGACATCATGTATATAGTGTTTCCATTAAGGAAAGTGTTCATGAAAAAACAGCATTGCAGCTTGCAGATCTGAGATGAATAATGCAATGTGTTATGCAACAAAAATGAAGAAATGTCAAGGTTAATATAATTTAGAAACGTAATTATATAGTGTGCCTAATTTCCTATCTAGCGTTGTGTATTTATTTATTTATCCGCAAACCTTTATTTTAGACACCCAAAACTTGGCATTTGATCACATTTTTAAATATTGCAGTCTCATGCTCACCAGGGCTGCACACCCACTCACATTTTATTCACGTACTGTATATTCTTATCAAATAAAAAAAGAAATAAATAAATGCTAGTTTAGAAGAATGTAAAGCAACACCTTAGTTTTTACAAAGAGCAATGACAGAATTCTACTTTGATGCATTTACTGTAGCATGGTCCACTCATGGACAAATTAAACCACAGTGTGCAAAATGTGTTTTAAGAGAGTTTAATTTCAGTAAATCCACAGGGCCAGAAGTTTCCATGACACAGCCACACAGCCAAATATTAATAAAAAATATTTGACATTACACCATGTAACATTTTATATACCGATCATAGTGGTCACTTGTTATGCTTAATAATTTCCTGCCAATTACTAAAGAATGACAGTTAATTAGTCATTATCTTTTAATTGGTGCGTTGTAAAAAGATTCTCAGCCCCATCTCTGGTTATTTAAATAGAGACATGGATTACGCTGCCGTGATATGAGGGAAACAGCCATAGCCGCCAGCTTGGTAATTTTGCTAACGAGTCATATTCTCATTTTGATTAGATTCATTTTTGTTTTTCCAAACTGCAGCCTTCAGGCATGTTTTCATCTTCTCTATTCGCAATTCTTTATGGTTGTGTCTATTGCTGTCAGCTGGCAGAATCTTTTACAACTCAGCAGGTTTCTTTTTTTTCCTGCTTTTCACTGCTTACTGTTAAAAGATCATTTGTGATTGCAAAAAACTGTTGAAGCGTGAAAATGAATTGAATGTACATTAGGACACATTTTGATAAAATGGTGACAAGGGATCATAGTATTTTAACGAAAGTTAAATGTATCTTGTCTAAAAGTTAGACTGTAAAAAAAAATGTAGTTTTTTGTTTCTCCTCAGGGCATATACACTGTGAATATTAGGCACATCTATTCCAAAACCACACGGCCCTTAGTCAGTATTTACAGCCAGATTGTCTGATGTTGGATTGAAGCCATGAAAGGAGCTTTTCCTTTTTTTCCCCAGCAGTATTGACTGCTCCCTGCTGTTGCAGCTGTCTGTGATACTGTGGAGGGCACTGGGGAAGTGTGTTATAACGGGAGTGGGGCATGTAAAACGGCCACTCTTAACTCCCATCAAACAGAAGTGCTGCCGCTGACAGGTTGGTAATGTGATCAAGGGAACAAGTTAATCGACAAGTTAGTGCTGCACATAATTTGACTTGCACAGTCTGGCACACTTTACCAGGACCGTACAGCTCCAACACTGCGACCCGACATCTGAATTAGCTCTTACAAATGAAGAAAGTCTACCTAGCGAGTCTGGATATATGCCTTTTTATAGCACTCTTTTCCATCATTTGATTTACTACTACCATGATCAATAGAATACATCTCAGTTTTTGTTGAAATAGCAAAATCCAGGAGATAATAAAAAGCAGGCATAAGAGTAATTTAGCCAAGTAAGATTTTATAAAGCAGTCATGTTTATGCTGAATAAAATTGGTTTAATTCTCAAATGTAACTCTTTACACTAAGGTTACATTTTGTGTATCATAACATTTGTTTACACTATTTAATGTATTATAATATTAGGATTCCAAGGTTTTATTAGCATTAACTAACATTATATATATTTAAGGATCTTTTTGGAGATCACATTGGAGATAATAATGCAATTAATTCATGTTAGCTCAGATCCAACAGATATATGTTTCATTTAAATGAGTGCTCTCAAACAATTAAGGAATAATTAACTTTGTGTCCTGGCCATGTCTAAACCACAGGTGTGCATTATTTTTCAAATGATTCCGCTTAAACTACGATTGCCACACCTCAAGACATCTATCAAATGATAGAGTGCCATTCACTAATATTGGCCCTCTTGTTATATCTGAGCAAAGGTGGATGTGAAAAAAAAATCTGCATTATTTATCCTTTTGATCTTTCGTTCGAAAAAATTCACACAATTCTTACCATTGAAGTAAAACAAATGAAATTGGGGAGAAATACTTCCCAATGTTTTTTCTCCAATACATTTTATAAAAATATACTCATCTTGTGTGCAAAGCAAATTTTCTCCATACAATGAAAGCCAATGGTGGCAGTTACCAGCATTTTACAAAATACCTTATTTTATTATGTAAAAGAATTGATCAGGGTGAAATGATTGTAAAATTGTTTATTTTTTATTTTAGGGGAACTGTTCTTTTTTACAATACCAGTAGTATTTACATTGTAAATTATAAATGTTATTCATTTTGTAACTTAATTTTCTCTCTAGACTTGTAATGCTGTGATATGTTAACCAGATTGTGAGCAGTTAGTGTTTTTTTTTTTTTTTTTTTTTCTAAAGTGGTGCAAGGCTATAGAGAATTTGCCTGACAGGTTCTATAATACTATAAAATCTTAACTTCTAGATGTGCTCACAAAGCTTCTCCACCCACACATACACCACCATACCGCAAACATCTAATGCTCTATAAGAATATAAGTTATTTTCCAGTGTAACCGAAATCTCGGGGTCATAAAATACAGTGAACGTTGTATCATTGCCTTGAGAATGCTCAGTCACTCACGGCAGGCCTCAGAGAGGATCGTTAAACAGCCTGCAACCTGTTATATTAAAGTACAGCTCTTTCCCTCAGTCATTCTGCTAATGGCAGGGAGACTTGGAGAAGAAAGAAGTATGGGCAAAGACTTGGAGACTAATACTGAGGCACTAACTTTAGAGAAGCAAAATTAGAGAGGGGTTCTGTGTCAGGGATGCATAAATTTGGCCGATGTTAGCAGGTCCTCTGGGACCCCCACACCAATTACTATCAAAAGCACTGTTTTATGTTGCCGCAGTCCGCATCCCCTGAGCCGCCCGCACGCCGCTCCTCATCACCGCTGCAATAAATCAATTTTCATCCTTCTGCCACCACTGCCACTTTACCAGTACACACACATACACACAGTCTCTGTCTCTGCTTTAGCCACTCATTCCCCACAAGGGCTTCCCTCCCTCTTATACACGAATGTGACAGACATCCTGGCAAGCATACAAACTCACTGTTATGCGTAAACCGACAATCCGGATTTGTATTAAATGGTAAAGGCAAAGAAATGAATATGGTTTTCTTGATCAAATGTGTTTTGATTTGCTGATTCAGACATACTGATGTCTATGTTTGCATGTGGGTTTGGAGAAAAACAAGTTTTTGGAAAATGTGCAAGAGACCGTATACAGAGTGCAGAGAGAGAGAATTATTAATTAGTATAAACTCCATGGCTTTTTCAGTTGCATCATGCCTAAAATATAATAAGCAGCAAGGCTTTACAACATATGCTATATGCATATTTTAAGTGTTAATACTTTTTAAAAATTTTTTTAAGTCTGCCATGCTCACCAAGGATGCATTTAATTGACCAAATTACAGTAAAAATTAGTAATAATTATGTAAGTTTTCTATTTGGTTATATTTTAAAATGTGATTTATTCCTGCTGGAAAAGTGATTTCTTAATCATTGAGGAGCATTTATCTGAAATCTTAAATGTCTTTATTGTCTCTTTTCCTGTTCCTGTTCCTTTATTGTCTTCCTTGTTGAATAAAAGTGGATATTTCTTGAAACAAACAAACACACAAACAAACGTAATGACCTGTTCTGAAATATCCTGTGTAAATAAGATTTAGTGGTAACACTTCATTTAAAAGTGTCCATGTTACACACACACACACACACACACATATATTTATATATATATATATATAATTCAGTAAGAAAATGCAACACTCTGCATTTGGTATTCGCATGCTTACAATATATTGTTCTTGTTTGCACTGCGACAACACAAAAAAAGGGAAGAAAAGTAAAACTTGTTAAAATCAAAATTGTAAGCAATAATTGCTTTTTCCAGCATGTGGTGTTCCTGTAATTTGTATTAAGACACACCTGTGGCAAGTGACAGGTATTGGCAATATAGTAATCACACTTGCAAACAGTTAAAATGGAGAAAGATTGACTGGATTTGAGAAAAAAAAAAAGGATAAACATGGATAAGTCCATTTCCTTAGAGATCATAATGTTCCTGTGTCCACTATGTGCAATCTCTTCAAGAGGTTTATAGCCCATGGCACTGTAGTGAATCTCCCTGGACATGGAGCAAAAGTAATGAAGGATTACAACAGGGATTGTTTGAATGGTGGATAAATACTGATTAACCTCCAAACAAATACAAGCTGATCTGCAGACACGAGTACAACAGTGTCAGCTTGCACTATCCATTGCCATCTGAATGAAAAAGGACACCAAGAGGACACCACTGCTGACACAAAAGCATAAAAAAAGTAAGACGGTAGTTTGGCAAAACTTATGTGACAAAACCACAATCCTTCTGGGAGAATGTACTGTGGACAAATGAGGCAAAATTAGAGCTTTTTGTTAACCCTCTGGGGTCTGAGCGGATTTTCGGGCCTTTGAGATGTTTGGACATGCTCTGATATTTGTGCTTTTTTCAGCTACTTATAACATATTATTGACTGACGTGTATTTTTCTTGTAATCAGCACAAATTGTTCTACAACATTATGTGACCAAAATTAATATACATGTTTGCACTTTTTAGGAAATATTATGCGTGGTTAGTAAGTTTTGGGAACATAAAACTAGCTGAAATAATGCCATGAAATTCATATTTAATAGTCCTGCACAATACTTTTAAGTAACCAGTCTTTTAGGCTAGAATATTTACTTCAAAATTATGTGAAAATCATTCCACCTAATTATTCACAGTAAACAATATAGTGTTTTATGTTATAAAATATATGTTTTGTGACTGAAAGCCTATATGCGAGAGAGTGAAAATGTCCATTAATATTCAGTGATTCTCACCTGAAAATACCCCTCCCCTAATGGCCTGTTAGTGACTGTCATTGAGACAGGTAAGAAAGAATGTGAGGAGATTGAAAAATTATTATTTTTTTTTATTTACAACACAGTTTAATTAAAATATACCTAATGAAGGTCTAAGATACATTATTGAGCACACTGATCTACCTACAAAGATGTGAACAGACTGAGTCAATACTGAAAACTAGACTGTCTAGGAGTGCTGTACCAACATCTTTTAGACATCATGACACTGCTTATAGAAAAAGCAATGAGGCCTTCAAAGAAAAGAACACAGTCCCTATTGTCAAACATGGTGGAGATTCAAGAAGTTTTGGTATTGCTTTGCTGCTTCTGGCACTGGATGCCTTGACTTTGTGAGTGGTATCATTAAATGTGATGATTAGGAAAGATTTTTTGGGTGCAACATAGTGGCCAGAGATCATGGGTCTTCCAGTCGGAAAATTACTAAAACACAATTCAAAAAGCAATCAGAAATGGTTACAAGCAAAGCGCTGGAGAGTTCTAAAATGGTCAGCAATGAGTCCAGATCTGAATCACATAGAACACCTGTGTAGAGATCTCAAAATAGCAACTGGGAGAATGCATCCTTCAAATCCGAATGATTCCAAAGGGGGTGCTATATATTAAGTATTTTAGGTCACGACTCTCTCTTTCGCTTTCTCTCTCTCTACATATACTGTATACATACATATATATATATATATATATATATATATATATATATATATACACACACACACACACACACAAGACAAGTGGTGGCCACAAGAAAAGTCTTTTTACAAACACACTCCATGCCACAATGGACACCAATTTTCTCAGAGCTAAAGCTTATAAGATCAGATTGTTGCTGTTCCAGACTTTTAAATGTCAGGTCAGAGCTCTGAGTAAATGTCCTTATTTGTCTGATCTCTGATAGATTACTTGCATCTGCTTCATCCTAGAGACAATACCGATATTAGGAGCAACGGGCTGTTTGCTTGGATCACTAGTATTAGGGCAGCCTCTCATTCAGAGCTTTTTAAAGAAACCAAATGAAGAAAAGCACTCCCTAACTTGACTACACCATGTGAAGTGTTGTCAGAGAAGTAGGGGGCTTTACTGGCTCAGAGGAAAAAGCTCTGAAACCACGCAGCTTTCTGGGAAATGACAGCAGTCTTAGAATAAATAAATATCTCAAAATCAGTCTGGCAAAGACATTATTTGTGTAGTCGTACCGAAACAGCATGTAATACATTTGGATGGGATTATATAAACATGTATTTCGTGCTTTATAAATTCATGAGTTGAATTTACACTTTGTTTTCTCACAGTATTAATTATTGAGCAGCCAAATATAAGAGTACAGAGCCAGTAAAGCATGCAGAACGGGAGTATAGTAAATTTACATTTTGTATTGTCAACTCAAGTTAGGACAAAAAGGCTTCAGCCAGAAATATTTCAGCGGCTGTCCCTTTAAATATATGCTTTGCTGCTTTGCCCCAATCTTCTTGTTGTATCATTCATTCCTGTTTCTCTTTTTACTTTGTGCTTTCCAGCTTCTCCAGCTACTTCGTTCTTAGGTGATCTTAAGTAAACTGACTAAAAAACCTTGATTAAACCTAAAAAAAATAAAAGTAAGCCCCTTTTGATTTTACTTTTTTGCTCCTAATCCCCACCGAGATGGCTTATGAAGGCTCCAACCGTGCTTGGCACTGCCACCATGAGCACTTTTAAATGAAGTGGACCAATTTATGCGTGTTTAAAATTTACAGTATTATGGATTCCAGGAATAATTCAACCTGATCTCACAGAATTGCGTGAAATAACCACAAACTCTTAAAGCATAATTCCGTGTTAGTATCACGTAATGATCAAAAATTGCGTGATGGGCTCACATAAAAGTTTACAATGTAATTCAGTGACAGGCATCATCCGTGATCCACACACGAATTTGGATATATTGGTTAATTATATTGCCATTATTGTATATGTATTGGGATGTGACTTTTTACTGTAAACGGTACACAACAGTTTTATTTATATTAATTTATTTATATGATCATGTAACCCCAACACCTGCCCCTAAACCTATCACCCGTTAATAAAAGACACGATAAACCAGCCGTTACAACTTCCGACATTATTTATTAAAAAGGATTAATATTCTAGTTCTTCCGAGACGATAAGATTGATCACCATCTCTCTGTCCGCCGTGACTCATCTCTGCTGCAGGCTGCAGCCGCTTTGTGCAAATTTAAAAAATGCCGCCTGGATAATCTTTAAGTCAGACTTGGTTGCAAAATTCTATTAGCTCTCGCGTGTCTCGTGACCGATCGCGTCATGCTGTTGTGAAATGTTATTGGCTCTTGTGGGTCTGCTGATCGATGTGCGTCATTCTACAGGACAAGAGTGTCTTTTAAATAAGAGTCAACGCGTTAACAGAGCAGGGATAATTTCAGCGATTAAAACCTTGTATTTTACTCTGTTCTTCACATAAAAGACATCGTATGGCTTCAGAAGGACTTAAAATGCAACAACTTGTTTGTAATGTTTTTTTTTACTGATTATGGACAGTTTTTGAAATAAATACCTGTGACTGCGCTTTTATTGTCTGTGTGTGTTTTATTGTTCAGATGTGGGTAGGTTTGGGGCAAAGGTGGGGCTAGGTGCTACAATAAAAGTATACATTTTATATTAAATGAATCCAGTAATCCGTGAGTGGATCTCGGCTGATGCCTGTCACTGAATTACATTGTAATATTTTACGTGGTAGTATCACGCAATTTTCGGTCATTACGTGATACGAACACGGAATTATGCATTAAGAGTTCATGGTTATTTCACGCAATTCTGTGAGATCAGGTTGAATAATTAGAGCACTTTCCAGAATTGTCCAAGGTGTAGGCAAAAACTTTTAAAAATGTACTGTAATTACTCAATTTTCTTAAACTTATTTTTTTTTAGGGCATTGGAGACAAACAAATCTCTCACCATCAAGGAAAGAGGCCTGTGGCGTGTTTTACAAGTGGCTCAGGCTATGCCCATCAAATTGATGTAAAGTGAAGAGCTGTTGCTGCATAAACCATTAAACCCACCTCGAGAGACGTTTGCATCCCATCACTCCCTCGAGGCATTACTTTCTATCTCTTACTGTCGATTTCCACCCACTGTCTGTTCTTCCTGCCAGGGAAAAAAAAAAATCTTCTCTTTTTCAATCTTTGGCAAATTCACCTGGTGGTCATAAAGCATCTAATAGTCTGGAACACCACCGTTCTTTACTACTCCTAAACACTTAGTCTGCACATCTACAGCTTCAGATGCTAATGTACAAAATGTATTCCCTCAGGACTTAAAGTTTAAAGAAGACAAGTGTTTGGTTTTTTTAGCCAATAGACAGCAGTTTTTAAGTAATTGTTTAATGTACTTATTGTATCGTGCCACCTTCTGATTGGTTCGCTTGTGCATTGTGTGATGTTCTGATTGGTTGGTTCTTGTCTTGTTTGCTATAAGTAGCCATGAAGCTGTAACCCGCTGTAGGTTGAGTCCAGTTTCTCCATGCCAAGTCAAGTCTGTTTGACCTGCCATATCTGTTCTAATTCAAGTCTGTTCTGGTCGAGTCATCTTTTTGAATTATGTTTGGATTTATGTTTCACATTTGTAAATAAACTGTACTAAACTCACAAATACAGTAAACTTGTTAAAATTATGACTCACTCTCACCTGTGCTTTATGAGAAGAAGTGTTGGTTAACCCTTTGGAGTCTGAGGTGATTTTTGGGTCCTTGAGATGTTTGGACATGCCATGATATTTGTCATTATTTCAACTACTTAACATACTATTGACCAACCAAAAAAATTGTTTTTGTTTACAGCAGAAACTGTGCTACAATAATATGTGACCTGGGGCCTGTACCATGAAGCCGGATTAGCTGGTTAGCCAGGTAAGTTTAGGATTAGTTTGCACCAATCCTGG